>JAQFVV010007309.1:0-109753 GCA_028023455.1 Epiperipatus broadwayi | reverse complement strand
TATATATATTAGAAGAAACTATAAAGAATCAAAATGACATACATGGAGAGAAAAACAGGCATTACTAAATCATTAAAAGAATTAAGAGATTGAAGTGTAGCTGGGTTGGATATACTACTAGAAAAGATGATAATACATGGATAGTTAAAATGTTAAACTGAATCTCTAGAGATTGTAAAAGACCTAGGAAAATATCACTTGTGAAATGGATGGATGAAGCTGGTGTGATGTGGAGAAGAGAGTCTCAAGATCCAGAAAATTGGATTAAAATTGGAGAGACCCTCATCCTGCAATGGATCGATAATATTTAAAAAATGATGATACTCCAAGAAGTGAATACTACACTTTTCTTAACCATTTTCATTTATGGTACTTTATAGAAGCAAACATATGTTGCAATTGGAATATAGATCACTTCTATCGGCATTTCCATTGTTATTAATATTGCGTCAGTTTATAAGATGTAAAAACTAATTTATTGAATGGCCACATATACAATAGATGAGGTACAATAATCCAGAGGAAGAGAAATTAAGTAATCTAAGGATTTTATCTATAACTATAGTTTTGTAATTTAAAAGCAATTTTGATCAAATATTGAAAAATTATGTTTGAGGAAAATAACTAAAAAAATCCATATTTAATTAATACTCAATGTAGAAAAACTATATTCCATTTTAAGAGATCATAATTGATTTTGAATACAATGGTGTCATATTTTAAAATATCTCTTTAATAAATAAATAAATAAACTCTTCATTTATGTAAGAATCAGGATGAGCATCTTTCTAATTTGGTCCTGGAATCAATGAGGTTTCATATCTCATCTTTGGGCTCTATAATTTAAAATAATTTGTCTCCAGCAAATTATCTTTTGTGTATATGAGTATGCATATATGCAGCAAGTGGCTGGCTACTTTCTAGTTTGACCAAGAATCTAGGGACTTTCATATCTCATCACAGAACTTCATATTTTACAATATCTGACTCTAGCAAAAAAAAATTAACTATTATCAAATAAATAAAAAATTCTCATAACAAATCTTATCTGCCATTTTGTATTTTAATGCCAATAATCATTTTCTATATCTGATGTAATATATAAATATATAAAATAAACTAAAAAAAAGAGATGGAGTCTTTTAATTAATATGTATTTATAAATGAATCTCAAAAATATTTTTAAAAAAAAAATTGATATGGGTTTAGGAATTTAAAATTTTACACTCACATAAATTGTTTTCATATTGAATATAACAATTGCTTTTGACAAGAGTACTCCACACTGAAAATATATTAATGTTTTAGTTCACATTTTCAAATGGTGTTAGTATTGCTTTTTAATTTATTAAAATTTTCATTCATAATATTGTACTCCAATAAATTTTTATATAATTTTTTTTGATGGAATTATAATAAAATAAGTAGAATAAATTATGACAGATATAAAAAAACAAATTAATATTGACATATATGCAATATTTGGTTTTATATATAATAATTAGTCTATATTGGGTGCTGTGTTCAGGCTTCCAGATAGTTGGAATGATCTTAGGATATGAAGACGAACTTGAATAATAAACATTACCCAACCAAGAGTATTTCCTGCTGCCTTGTAGAAGACAATGCTAATTCATCAAAGTACTAAGCACTATTTCTAATACAAATGGTTTATTATGGCTTCCTCTTTTCAGAACTTCTACAGTCATAAAAGTTATTGTAAGTCTCTCATGCCATCGGACATGTTACTACTATATGGACTGCTACATGTGAGTTTTTGAAATCACACAGCATTTCTGATCCCAATTCCATTTTTCTTTTTTTTTAGACCAAGCCTTTGAGAATTAAATATGCAATGATGGGGGCAGGCTTAGTAAGCTGGTAATTCTTAGAGGTGACCTTTGAGTGAGATAATGCAATCACTGAGTCAGGTTGGAACTATATTTAAGTAAGATAGGAATTTCAGCTGGTAAAAATTGTGTGTTTAGGCAATTCTAATTAGAAATCCCCTTGGTTACCATATAAGAAAAAAGTGTAGAAAATGTGATCTAAAAATAGCCTGTTCCACACAGTCTTGCTAGCTTGTTGAACATGCTGAATTATCTATTATAGTGATAACAATAATAAAAGTAGTTATAATATCCATAGTAGTGGCAAAACAAAAATTAGTGGTAATACTAAAAGTAAATATAAATCAACATAATGAAACTTGTCTATCAGGGTAAAAACTTTAATTGTTAGATACAAGTTTTCTTTTTTTTTTTGAAAGTCAGATCAGTCAATGAAAGGAGAATACATGGTGATGGTATTGGATTTGATCAAAGTCTACCCAATGATACTCACTTTATTAGTGCTTATGCTCCAACCATAGTCAAGGAATCCAGATAAGGAAAGCTTTTATTCCTTGTTGGATAGTATTATTATAGCAAAATTAATAAAAGAGATTAAATTTTTCTAATGTGCTAGCCAAAAGTTGTTGGAAATAATGGTGTTGTAAATGCAAATGGTGTGTTATTGTTGAATTTTTGCACATCACATTAATTGACCATCAGAAATATTTTGTTTAAGCAGAAAAACTGCTATAAAGGAACATGGATGCATCCACAATCAAAAGAATGATATTTAATATATTACACTATAATTAGAGGTTGCGTCAGACAAGCACTTACAAGTGCAGAAGATCATAAATTAGTATATTAGTTTTATTAAGAAACAAATTTCATTTCAATCATATTCATAAAAATATTGATGTTCATTCTTTAAAAGAATCTACTCTAAGCACACAATAGCTATTAAACACTAAAAGTTTGAATTTGGTTCTTCAGAATGATCATATTATTATAGATACAAGTCGTTTTAGTAAATCCAAGGATTTACTAAAAAGAATCATCATTGGTTTTATCACAATGCTCTTATTATTAGTGATTTGATTAAAAGAAAGTAAAGTGTTTTCTGCTTGGCAAAATAATAAATTATATGTAGAACTTCACAATAAAAAAATTTTGTTTTTATTTTATTAGTATTATAGTATTTTTGATAATTGTCAGCATTTAAATGGCAGGCATAAAGGGGAAAAGTTTTTGAAGTTTTCTAGAAGGTTTTATATAGAAATGAAATTATAAAATGAAGAAATTTTTAATTTCAAATTGTTTTTAAAAAGGTAAGTCATGAGTGAATCAAAAACAAAATACACAGATAAGAGAATAAACAGGCCTTGTTGGCATCACTGAAAGAATTAAAAATCTGAAGTGGAGCTTGACTGAGAATATTGCTAAAAGAAATGATAATAGATGGATAGTTGAACTCTTAAACTCACTTCTAAGAGATTGTAAAAAAATAGAAAGAGACCACATGTGAGATGAATTGATGAAATAAGGAAGTTTCTTGGCATGATGTGGAAAAAAGACACTAGAGTTCAAGAAGTTGAATTAAACTCAGAGAGACTTTCATTATACAATGGATCAATAATGGTTGACACTAATATTGAAACCATAAGCTCAGTGTGAATAGGAATGAATATTTCCCCTATAAGTTATGAAGGCTGTGCTATGTCATACTATAATTGCAATTTTGTTTTATGATCAGTACACAGTCATTCATTTGAACAACTCATATTAATCTAGAACACCTTAAACTTCCAGATAATAAAAACTCATTTACTGATCAATAAATAAAGAGCTAAAAATATTGTCCATGAAACTTTGCTTAAAAATCCAAAGTTTCACTTACACACAAAACCATATTATGGCATGGAGCCAACTAAATTAATTATTATGTCAGAAAGCCCATCTAGATTATTTTGAATCAAAACACTACTGTCAAAGTTTGAAATATAATGTGAAAGAATAAAATCAAAACTAAATCAGACAAATGTGAAAAATGTTATTTTGACATATTTTCTTGCTGAACAAAATATTGAAAGTTAAAAAAAACAAAAACAACTTAAGATATAGGGCATTGTTGTCCAAATTGTTCTTTAATAAAACTAAATTGCACATTAATGCTAAAATGAACATTAAATAATTGTTCAGCTTATTAATTATTGTGATCTACAAAGATTAATTTTAAATAAAGTCAATTTGAGCTTTTCCAAATATTGAATAATGGAAAAAAAATTCTCTAAGAATGTACATACAACATCTACATTTGATTTTTATGTAGATTATCTTAAAGTCGCTCTAAAAAAATACAATATTGATTGTTTTTATTGGTAAAATATGGCTTACAACAGAATACAATGAAAAACTACAATTAGACAAAATATTGAAATTTTTCAGAAAAAAAAGTCTGCTGCAGGAAAAGTTAAAAAACAGACAGTATCACAAAACAAATAAAGAAGAGATGGATTAGCATGCTCAATGTGAATATATTTGTATCTCAAAGATTGGTTTGTATAATTATCCACAATTCATCTAATATATTACTACAGTTATTTTACCTTTCTCTTTTTTCTTTTTTTTAGCATTAAAATGGTCATCTCATTTGTGTGTGGCTGCTAATAATAATGATGATTTTACCTACCTATTCTAAAAATAATATTGCACATTATAAATTATTTTAAAATCTTTGTTTGCTTCATAACTGAAGTGAACTTTAAAAGTGTCTTAAGTATATATTATATAACTTCAGAAAGTCTAGATCTATGATTTTTTTTTATCCTTATACTTGTAATTGACAGATTTGTTTTGGAACTTTGAAATTTATTAAATTTCTTCTTTGGTTTTAAAAAAATGTGGTCAATTTTAAGTATCATTAACTATTTTTTATGAAAACTATACTAAAAGATGAAACTAAAGTTATTAGCTTCACATAAGAATAGATATCCTTTATTTTAAATTCAATACCAATTACAAAAAATAATCAAAATAGAAATGAATTCATTTTGTAACAACAAATAAAAAAAGTTTAAAGTGAAAATTATTCTCTTTGATTATCATTGCCAATAAATTGACAGCACATCATGAAGAAGGCTAGAAAGAGATCTAGTTCATGCTATTTTGTTGTTGTATTTCTCACCATATGTGATCCAGATGAAAATACAAAATAATCCAGAAGATGTGCCTCTCATCTTCTTGAAAACAGCATTTGATACACGGTAGTTTGCTCTCAATATCATTAAAATCATTGTGGCCTAGAAATTTCAATGCTCTTCACTGGCAATTACTTTTCCATAGAAATCTTTGAAAACATATTTCTTTCAAACAATAGTATACCAGTCAGTAAGTTGACAACTTTCTTAAGATAAGAATGGTTAGCATTCTGAAATCATGAAGTCTAAATGAAGAATAGCAGATTTATTTTATTTATTTTTACATAATTCATTCAATAAATTATCTCTTTTTTTTGCAATTGTAACCTTAGATATATAAATTTTCAGCCATTTATATGTCTAAGATTTATTTCTTTTTAAAAAAGTGAACACAATAATAATAAAGCACTATTAATGAACAACACAAGTTTTATTTTAACATTTCTTTATCATAAAAAAAAACAAAACAAAAAAAAATTTATCTATGTAACACTTATTTTGTTTTCTATTTATGTACATCTATTTTATGTATCTAATGTACACTGAATCATAAATTCTTTACTATTTATCTCAATAATTTCATCACATTGTTTTAAAGAATTAAGTAAATGTAAGGTAGGTAAGTACTCAATTCTATCAGTTCCTGATGAATTTACTGGGATGTATAAATTTGACAATATTTGAAGAGTGAAAAAAAAAAAAAAAACATTATACAATGCATAAATATTAGATTATGGGTTTTTCTTCTAATATAGTTTTGTCTCCTTCATCTAACATGATATTTATAATAATAAATAAAAGCAAATATAAATTATTCCACGATTTCAATCATTTTCTATTGTTGTATTTAGTTTACCATATATATATATATTGAAAATATGTATATATTAAAAAAATCAAAAACAATAAATTACAAATATTAATATAATAAGGCATAATACGGCAAGCAACCTTCAAAACATTTTGATATTTTATATAGCATTGTGTATTCCCCCTTCCCGTAAATTTCACTCTTAAAATATTTGTGCATATAAAAAAAATATGGAGAAAAACTATACTATGATTTTAAAGCAAAAAATAAATAATTCTATAACAGTGTTATCTATACAAAGTTATAAATTATGGTACTGTATTGAGAATAAACAACAAATCATTAAGGAATTGAATATCATGATAAATTATAGTTATTTCCCTTATTTAAACACATTTATCTTCAAAAATTGGTGTACTTTAAATAATGAAGCTTCTTAAATAATGGTAAGTAAGGTTTTTTATGAATATAATTTGCTAATAATAAACAACAAATTAATATACTAAATCATGTTTTTTGCCTCAATTAATTTACATAACAAAACAACAACAAAAAACAATAAATATTTAAAATAACTAAAATTAAACTGAAATTTATCTATTTCTTAAATAATGGTTTTTGTAATCAAAATTAACATTATAAACAAAATTATAACAACATTTTTAACAAGCTGTGCAAAGCAAAACAAACAATATGGTGCTAATTAAACACAAAAAAGTTATTAACATTAATTTTAATACAGCATACATAAATAAATATGTAATTTTAAATTGATGCATTCAAAATACAACATTAGAACAATTCACATTCAATAAGTTCCAGAAAAAAAGAATGTGATAATTTTGATAAATGGTGTACTATTTCCAAAAAAATAATGTTAATAATATTTAATTAGTGATAATTGCTTAATAAAACTAATTAATCATTTTTATATTCATCTCACTAATGGTTGAGACAACTAATAAAAAAAAAACTATATATAATATAGATTTTTAACAAAACACAAAAATAGAATAATGTTGTAAAAAAGAAAGCTTAGTAATAAATAAATAAATGAGCAATCGTGTGACTGCACATTGATTGTGCAAAATAATGATTAACAGATTCATGACAAAACTCATCATACAGATAATTTATAAATTCAAATTTTTTATTTAATTTTTTTTTTCAAGCTGAGAATAGTTAAAGTATTGAAATATATACAGTATAATATATGTCTACATTTTTCTCAATCATTTTTTTAGTACAATGTTGTTAGAATTATTTTGTTGTTTAATTAATTTTGAATTATATATAAATATATTTATTAGTAATGCTAATTATAGAATATTATAAAACAATTCTACTCTTCTTTTATGATTCTCAAGTACATAGAAAATTATTTGTATTTTTAAAATATTTTCATTCTACAATTACTTGACTGCAAAGGTGTGAAATTCTATAGAAAGAATGACATGAGAAATAAGAATCTCTTACAAAATATATATATATCACAGATATTATAAATGGGTTCAATTCTCCAAAATTATTTAGTGTGAATAAAGATTAAGGTTTTAAAAGTTTAAACCAGAAAAAATCAAATCTTAAGACAAATATATCTAAATCATTTTAGGTTTGTGAATGAGATTTCTAATTTGTGGCATTTGAAGATGGTCTTGAATTTCTTTTTTTTTCTAGTAAATAAATGTTTAACAGATTTGTAATAACTAGTCACATTATAACAAATGAAAAAAAAAATTGAAAGATATTAAATACCAACTAAATTAAATATTAACTTTAACAGTTTGACATTTCCATAATTCTCCCTAATGACAATTTTTATAAGCTTTTAACATTTGATTTTAGTAAACAAACTGTAATTTTATATTAGAATTTAATAAAATGGACTTGATTTGTTAAAAACATAAGTTTATAAACAAAACTACATCCTAAAAATCATATTTGAACTTTGCAAATATATTTAAAAATTATAAAGTGAAGTACATAGTAAGAACAATTACTTTTTTTTCTTTTTGAAGTAATTATAGCAATATTCATGAAAAAAATAAAAGTAATAACATTTTGGTAGCCTTCTCTTAGTGTGTTGAAACTGCGAGAGGGTGTACTTTCTATGCAAACGCACAGAAATATAACATTATTGGGCCTTTTTTTTAATTTTCAACTTTAACATTATTTTCTAAAATGGAATAATTATGTTTTTAAATTACATTAGACATTTTAGCACCTTGTGACAATTTGCAAACTATTTTTAAACAATTTAAGAAACATTATTTTGCAAAAAAAATATTTCTGAAATACAATATTTTAAATTACATTCCACAAATCCATGTGTTGTGCTGGAATGTGCATGGGGGGAGGGGAGGACCGATGGTTTTGCCGGTCTGAAGGATCAGCCAAAAGATGCAATACTCAATTTATAAACTGACATTATTTTCTAAAATACAATAATTACATT
Organism: Epiperipatus broadwayi; assembly: GCA_028023455.1. Taxonomy (NCBI): domain Eukaryota; kingdom Metazoa; phylum Onychophora; class Udeonychophora; order Euonychophora; family Peripatidae; genus Epiperipatus; species Epiperipatus broadwayi. The sequence continues at coordinate 101,458 of JAQFVV010007309.1, read as the reverse complement.
TGTAAATTACATTAGACATGTCAGCATGTTGCACTGGAATGTGCAGGAGGAGGGTGATGGTTTTGCAGGTCCAAAGAATTGGTCAAAAGAGGCAGTACTCTGAATCAAACCAAGATTATGATTTGCAAAACAATGTGCAACCTCAGACGTTTTATTTGTCTCGTATCTTCTCTTAATCTGACTGAAAGATGCAGTACTGTGATCAAACCAAGCATATGATTTCCAAAACAATGTGCAACTTCAGCCATTTCATTTGACTCATAGCTGTTCTCATGCAAACATCTTTTCATGTGACTTGTGTAAAATGGTGCTTGGCCTGATCCTTTTGCAATTGTTTTCACATTCTGTGATATGTAGGGAAGCACGGGGACATGCTTACAATTATTAGTATGTATTAGTATGTCAGGATGTAAGATCACTATAACAAACACAGAATTGGATTGCAAACACCCTCACATTATACAGTAGTGATCTGTTAAGTGGGCACATTTGCATAGTGTCATGAATCACATCAGCAGGCCATAATGTTGGTGTGCAATGCCATCTAAGCCTGCTAATGGCTAATATGAATAGAACTGTTCTATAGGCTATAACTTTCTATGCAAAAGCACAGAAATATTAGGCCAGGTAAACGGCATATTTCTGTGTGTTTATATAGAAAGTACGCCTACTAGTGGTTGTAACACGCTAAGAGAAGACTATCAAAATTTTTGTTGATTGAACTTTATTTGTAAAAACCAAATGAATTAATGTTAAGTCATCACAAATCTATGAAATTTTCTTCTCAAATTTATAAAATTGATTTATAATTATTAAGATATCACAAAAGTTAAAAAATGAAAGCGTAATTATAATATATATGTGAAGATAAATATTTTTTTTTACTCCATGGTAATTGTGATTCTCTGATAATTAGGAAATGAATATTGATATTTTAAACCTATTGATATTATCCATTGATCTAGGGATAGTTATGTGTTTATATTTTTTTATATATATAATATGGTTGTAAAACAGGGGAGAGCCGTGCGAGTCATCAAGCGAATGAATATATTTTCTGTATTGATTTGTAGAATATCAATAAAATTTGTTATTTGTTTTAAATAAAATTTGCGTCTGTCTCAATGTTTTTGTGGGTTATTATCTAGACATCTCCAATCTAATCATATGTCAATATATTATTATTAATATTTGAATTATCATGTACGTAAATAATATCCGGTAAAAATTAGTTAAAATGATTAATTTCAGATACTTAGAATTACCAAATAATTTAATATATTTGAAATATAAACGATGATTAGAGATAGTTATAGAGTGATAGAGGATGCAGGGGGTGGACATAAAATCCTTTCTCCATCCGTTGTATTCAAACACCTCTCTAGATGCACTTTATAATTTTGTTATAATTGTGAATATGTTTAGAATATATTTTTAAAAGATTTAATAAGCTTAAATTATCCCAAGCTTTAATGTAGATAGATATCACACTACATTAAAGACAGCCCAAGATCACCTTGGAGGTGATCAAGAGAGGAGTGTTTATCACCAATAATCTGTCATAGCTTATTCGGTTTCCACACCTAATTGTTTTAAAAAACCCCGAGAAAAGATTATAATGGGAGAAATGAGCTAGCAGAATGGAAATTTTAATGGTAAAATAGATAATAGTGTAATAGACCTATGGATGTGAAGTTGATGGAGGAGTGGATCAGAAAGGTGGAGATGTTTATAGAACTTTGTAATTAGAATAAAATTTTAATTGAGGCTTTAATGATGGTGAATGTGGAGTGTCCTGAAAGTAACCAAGAATTTTTAGAGATATTAATATTTATTAATTTTAATGCATTCTCAGTGCTCTCTGAATCGATTGATTATTTATTAACCCATTCATTAAATATTACTGAACGTTATTGAAGTGAGATTTAACCTTTATATTTTATTAAAGTTGCAATTTGGTGCCCTGGCAATTAGGATTATAGATGTTCTATACCATCTTCATCATTCCAGTGGGCTTTAGAAATAGTGTTAGCTGGGAAGGATGAAGCATCCATTGATCCAGCCTTAAAATGTTATAATTGACATGCAACTGAACTGCAAGTGTTTAAATGCAATATAGATTTAAATATAATACGATTAATCTTATAACATGGATGTGCAACCAGTTGAATAAAAAATTCTCATTTGTTAGAATAAAGTTATAATTATCTTAAACTTTCCAATAATAATGTTATATTTGTAAACTCTCCCAATCATTTTAATTATAATTGAAGTACACAGCGGATGACTGATCGAAAGATTACAAAATGTGTTTTATATCAATTTTATTAGATTTTATAAAATTAACAAAGTAAAGCATAACTTTTCATTTGTTAGAATTGACTTTTATTTAGTTACAATTGGCTTGTAACATGGTCACACAAAGGAGATTATACATTGCATATTTAATTTATACTTACAAAAGTCATTTTACTTAGAATTGGCCCACAACATGGACGCCCTATGAAACATCTCAATCCCCTAGTAAATGCCATCTTTTCGTATATTTACAATATATATATATTGTAACATTTTTAAAGATATGATAGAGAAGGGGGGGTAAAGGGAAGATGAAATGGAAGATGGATGAGAGAGAAATAGAATAGAAATGAGATGGAAAAAAGGAATGATGATGATGAGGAGAGAAGAGAAAAGAGAGAAATGATGGGATGAGAAAGAAATATAGAAATAGGTGAAGAAATGATGATGAAGAAGTAGAGAAGAGACAAGAGAGAAATGATGAGGATGAGAAAGAGAGAGAAGATGAAGAGAGATGAGGAAGGGAGAAGAGGAAAAAGTAGAGAAGATGAGAGATGTTGATGGAGAGAGAGATGAAGAGTGAATAGAGATTTGAAGAAGAGACTCTTGATGACTTGGCTCAGTGGGGTTACAATAAATTTAAAGAAAGAGATGATGATCCAGAGATGCATGATCAGATAGAGACCAAATCCAATACTAAGACAATTTATAACTATCATGCATGTCAATGATTTACCAGTAAGCAATACAAAGATAAATTTTTGTAATCATTAGCTAATAGTTATTGGAATCGGCCTACCATCAAATTACACCCTCTGAATAAGAATAAATGATACTTTGATTGGAAGGACTATCACATTCAATGTAAAACTAATAAGGCAACAAGAGCAAGCAATCTCAGGGGTCTTAAAAACTAAAACTTGTGCAAAACTAGCATATTTAATTAAATTGTCTATTAAAGAATTGCTAAATGACTAAACAAGTGATATCTTGACCGACCATAAAATAACTACCTTGTGGTTAAACATTGAACAATAAACAAATCAAATATTAATTTAATAATTTTAAGGAACCAATCTAAATTTAGAATAATAATGGCCTATCACCCAAGATATTACTCAAGCAAGGAAAGGGCAAGGGTACTATTTATGCCTTTCCCCATACTCATAGACAACCTACTAAAGACCTCAAATGTAGATGGTTTACAATTCATAACTATAAGATGATGATAAACAATGTGCAGCTAATGTCAGATAATGTGCAGCTTTTAAAATAACAATAAATACTCTTCTGAGGCATTAATTTTTCTACATTTTTATATTGCATATTTTTAGTCTAAGAAGATATAATGATAATTTAAAATCAATTATAAATGTGCATTTAATTAAGTATTTGATATAATGTAATTATCTGTTACTGTAATTCAATCTGAGAATCACTTAAATTGGTATGGTTTTTACTTCAAACCAGTATCAAATATGTTTTATAAACTTTATCATATGTTTGTGAACTTCTGAATTGGAAAATTTTATGAAGTGTGAAACTCAAGACAATAGTATTTTCGTATAAAAGCAAAGCAAACAGAAACAAAACTTTTGAAATAATAACAATAAGGTTTATTATTTAAAACAATAAAAAAATATTTACAATCAATTTTACCACAAGCATTGTCAACATGGCGCTGGAATCTTTATTACAGAATATTTTGATTGTATTTAAAATTTTATTTTTGGCTTACAAAAACAAATTAGAAATAGTATGAACAATTTTTTTATCTTCAATAACTGAATACCTATCCTAGATTCTTTTAAATGGGTTGTTTTAATAAACAAAATACTACATAAAGAGTACCTATAATAGCAAGCAAAGGCTATTTAATACCAAATTCTAATCTCTTTTAAAACAGTCAGAGATCTCAAATCTTTTAAAACTTAAATTAAAATAAACTGAGTTTAATCATTACAATTCTGTTTCCTTATTATTATTAGCATATTAACAATATGGCAGTGTTATCTAACAATCAGAATAACACATAGAAGCTTAAAATTATAATCCTGAGCTTAATAAATGCTAAGCTGTAATAAGAATACTTAGCATATATTTAAAAATATATTTTCACCAGTTATACTGACATCACTATTATAGCTAGTGATATGATTAAGCAAATCTTTTAGCTAACTTTAAATTAATTTAGATATATGGGCCACTCATTCATCAGAGGTCATTTATACACTTTTAAAATAAATTTTGTCCACATAAAATATTACCCTGAGTGTGTGTTAAAATTAAAGACCTAAAAGAGATTACAAATCCAGCAGTGAAAATCTGGATGAACATATTAAAATTAGTATGTGTGAATTGCCTCTACATGTGCATAATTTAACATACTTAAAATAAACATAGATTATTGTTGGTTGGCTTGTGCATGATAAAACTATCATAGCAACACAATTCAAACATTGATATACCTATGAGCTTTAGAATAGCTACCACTACCTTGAAGAAACAAAGTTCCTCAAACAAACACATCTTGTCATAACAAACCTAAATATAAAATGCAACATCACCTACTGTGGTGAAATTTAGCATTAATTCATCATAAATGATAGACCAAAATATAAGAACACATAAGCACCGCAGAGCTGGATAAGAATGTGGTGGCTTTCAAATATACCTAACTTTGAGGCAGAAAATGATGCTTGGACCTTGTCTACAGTGCACCAAGGATAAGAAAGACTCACCAGGAAAGCATAATCCTTTCTCATGGGATTCCAATGCTTGTAAATGTGATTATCATCACTGGAAATTTCAATATAATAACCCTCTATGGGCACAAGCACTATCAATTCATGGAAAAGCTTTACATTAAGGATGGAGGACCTTGTCTACTCCATAAAGCATACTCAAAATAGTTAACAAAGCCTAACTCTATGAGGCTAACAAATACTAACTAATGACAAGATATAGACTTCACATGAATTATTTAAGTTATCACTAAGAAATTTAAAATAAATACACATATATCCAATGCAAGAACTAACAAAGCAAAACTGACTCAATCGACTAAATACTTAAAAATTAAATGCATATAAAATTCTAGGCAAAGTACAATGCACACATAGTAAAATATTAAATACTAAAAATATTGTGACTAGTGGACTTTAAAAGATTGCAAATTAAATGTGAGAATATTAATTCTCAATGCATATAAAAAAATATTTGCAGTTATTAATGTAGCATTCATAAAACAAATGAATGGAAACTCTTTAATAAATCTCTTTAGCTGAATTAGAATAAAAACGAGTGAAACATCCCACATATAATAAGATAAGTCTGATATTTAAATCTCTGTGGATGAGATTATTAAATAAACATAATTTGTAATATGCTTAATAAATATAAATAATAGCATATAATTTACCATGAAAATAGTAGAAAATCAATCTACTTATTCTATAACCCATTAAGATTAAAATTATTACATCAATTTACCTGGTACTTTTATGCTAATAATGATACACATATTTTAAAACAAAATATATAGCATAAATATTTTTCTGGTTTCCTTATTTTTTTAAAAAACCAATAAAATACAGACAATAATCATAAAAAAAAATAATGTAGTAACTTAAGTTCATAATTGCAGCTCCATACTGGCTTTCATTCTAGATATGTAGATAATTTACTGAGACTAATTTTTCTAATGGTATTCAAACCTAGTCAAAATATTCATAAAACATGGCAATGATTGTTAATAAAAATGAAACATGTTTTAAATAGTTCTTCAAAGACATATTAATTTCTTTAAAGATATATTAAATATTTAAACATTAAAATAATAAGATAGGCCGGCACTGGAAAAACAAATTCCTCAGCCGATAATATTTTTATAGCATCCTGGGTTTAAATTCATAATAATATTGCTTTCTGATTTTTAATTGTTTTTCTTTTAAAAGAACGCATGTCTTTTTATAAATCAATAATTTTTTAAAATTATTTTTCATATAGCATTTTTATTTCCAAATAACTTTTCCTCCCATTGCTTAGCATAAGATGGGAATTTTTTTTTTTTTTAAAGTTCACATTTTCATCTGCTTTTTTTTCTAATTATCTAAAATAAATCCCTTTCATATCAGGTCAAGGTATAAGCAATAAACTTTTAAGATACACTATTATTTGAAAATTTATCCTTAATTAATTGTATTTTTATAATATTTTTGTCCAACAGTTTTGGAATAAGATAATTAATATCTCGTATTTAATACATTGTAGCTATACACTAGGCAGAGTTAATAAAAATTATACAATGCTTAACTGACAAACTTTTTACTTCCCGAGTTTAGTACAGTATATTTCTCTCTTCTAAATTATATTAGAAGTAAACAGTATTTAAAAACGTGAGAATATTTTAAAGTCAATATCAAATATCAGGAATAAATGTCAAACCTAATGAAAGCTTTAAATAAATTTTTATACAAGAAGATTGACACATTTTAAAACTATAATATAGTTCAATATAATGTCTTTCAGTTCTCCTGGCTTATGTTTTACTTATTTAAATAAATAATGAGAATCCTCCAGCTAAAACAGTTCTGTACAATATAGGTATTTAGCCATGTAAATATTAATAATTTTAATTTAGGTTTCCAATAGATAAAAGATATGCAGTACACATATAAGATAAGAGATATATAACTTCCTTTAAACATTTTGTTACGTTTTCAAAATTTTGATTGAAAGTTGAATATCAGAAAAATGTTACCTTTTAGCTTAGCAGTTTTTCATACTTGTAGTATAATTTAGAATATTTTATTTAAACATACTTTACTTTTAAACAAAAATAATAATTTTTAAAGAAAATTATAACTTTTTTTAAAGAAGTTGAGAATTAGACCACGCACAGAGAACCAGATAAAAAAAATCCTGGACTCCAATTTTATATCTGATAAGTTCACACCTCCCTAAACTATTTTATGTTAATTATTCATTACAATACCAATTATTTTTAAATTAAATTCATTGATGTAATTGATTGATTTTATCTGAAAACAACATGGTCTTAAAGGTCAATTGAAAGTTAATTTATTAACTATTTTATGTAACCTTTTATAAAAATATATTACATAAAATTTAATGAAACAAATATAAAAATTAGAACTAATTTTATTTATCAAAACTTTTAAATATTTAATTTTAATAAGTTTACTCATTCATTTGTTTTTAAATCAATATTAAAATCAAATTATTATTTATCCCTACAGTCATGTGACTTCCTTCTATGAACACACATTAGCACACGAGAATGACCTAATTAGCTTGAACCCTACTAGCTAATTATAACTTATTTTAAAACTACAAAAATAAAATATCACTAAATATTAAATAGAAAATAACTTTATAACTTATTTGCTATTTTAAATCACACCTTTTAAATATTATAATACTGTTTTATATAAAATTGACAAATTATTTACAAACCAATCCAATATCATTTCTTCCAATTTACCCACAATATCTAATCATTATAATTTAGACACTAAAATGAATTAAACAATAGTTACTTTAAAATACATTTAATATTATTTATTAGCTCACAACTATTTTTGACATTTCCTTCAAGTAAATTTACTATGTTACATCTCATTAAACTAACTACCACATGTTACTATTGAAATATTTACACCTAATCATACAAACATTTAATAATTATTGCAATACTATATAATATTATCCTATAACTATTCACTAATTAACTTCTATTTTTATTACTATATTTTGCACCAGTCAAAACATGTTTATCCATCTAACATGAGCTGGAACTCACAAAATGTACTTCAAACCCAGTCAAGTCTGAGATTTAAGTCAGAGACCAGCCTGGATTCGAACCCACTTTATGCCCCAAATCAAACACCTAATGAATAACATAATAGTGATGGCACATGAGAATTAATCTTAATCCGGCCAACTAGCAAAACTGAGCAAAACAATGAGACATCCATTAACTATGACTTAACTAAAATATATATATATAAGTATGGCTATATATGTGGAAGTGGAGGAAAAGGAATTCGAACTACTCAAATAAGTTAGACAATAAAATATAGTTTAATATAATGACAAATTATTTATATACATTTATAAATTAAGTACATTAGTATATGCGTGAATGAGCAAGCAGTAGATGAGTACATAGTGTCATTCATGCTATTATTTCTCATATGCTCTTCATTAGCTAAATAATATATATATTATAAATAAACACACATTTTTGGTGGGTCTAATATTAAGATGCCAATCAACTACTACAAAGAATTGGCATAAAATGGTTATTAATGCTTTGGATTACGGTTCTGAAACATGGTGACTAGCATATATAGATTTCTAGGAGCGTTCCGAAATACATTATACATATGATATAAATTATTTTCATGCCATTGAGGTCATGAAAATAAACAAAAGACATTTGAAACATTATATTTGGATCTATGACAAAATATTTAATGAAAAATTATTTTAACAATAGTAAGATGAACGCTTTATTTTCCCCAAGGCATATACTCTCAAATAGATAAATAACAAATTACGATGATGGGATTGTATAAGACAAATAAATTTAATTAATAAAATAGAAAATAGTTGGCATTTATATATATTTTAAGCAGAGCGCAATTTCAGTATTATTACAGCACTAAAACTAGGTCATAAGCAAAAGAAATAATAATACACAAAGCTTGCGTGGTACTGACATAATAGCCTAAAAATAACTAAGAGGAAAAGGTCATGCTTCTGGATGAGAATGAAGTGGATGGGCATGCCGTGGTCATTGCCAACATGCAGGCATTTGATACGAAGTAATGGATGGGCATAGCATGTGCCAGACTTATGGGATCACCGCCAGAGGCCTTTGTATATGAAGTGATATGCATAGCATGTGCCAAACTTACAGGACCACCATCAGAGGCATTTTATATGGAATAAATAACGAGAAATCTATGGGTTTGATCCTGTCACAACCCTCAGATTAAGAAACACATATATATAAAACACAAAGATTGGCTAAATATCAGTAATGTGGTACGAATGAATGTCACTAACAACAGTGAATAAGATTTACTGCTTTTAAAAATAAATGACCCTAGTTTGAATACCATAATTTAGGCAAATAATACGCTATGCAGTTATATATATAGAGAGAGATATTTCCCTAAATAAAATATACGTTAAGATTTTACCTAGTAAAAGAAAACATTAATATTTACTCCCATCCCTTTTCTACTATTTAAAATAATTCAATCCCACCTTCGTGGTTTTGATAGTAATTGGAATATTTAAGCTTATATTTTAAGAGTAAATAAAAAAAAACAGTTATATAGAAAATAATTAATGGGTCACTCTTTGAGAATTTAATAAAAAAACATTTAAAAGATTTCAAAGCATTAATTAGCTTAAGTTCTGGACTTACCCCAGGTAGAAAATCCAGAGTTAAACAAATATATTTTTATAATAAACCAACATAAATAAAATGTTAACTTGTAAAAATAATTTGGCGAGTGTATTAATTAATAATGCATTGTTTTAAATGGACGTTAAAAACCTTAATTCAGGAAGGTTTACTTAAAAGAAAGAAAAGATTTTGGAAATTCGACTCGTCAGATTATTTGAGATTGACAAATTAATAACGAAAATAGACATATAAATTCACATAATAAATAACTATAAATAAACGACCGCACCAAAGTTAAGGAATGTTAAAGCATATGAGATAGGATTAAATTCATAAAAATTATTTAAGAGCAAATTACATTTACATATTTAAAAAAAAAAAAACAAAGTTAAATAAAACATGAGAAATCTTGATAGTAGAATTAGGCTAGATTTAGTTTGAGGTGACGGCTTGAAAAGTTACTTTGCAATTTTAAGAGTCCATTTTAAAGTATGGCACATGCATGGCGATTGAAATGCAAGTATACTTCGATGGCAGAAAACTTCTATTAGCATTCTAAAGTTCCTTTTTTAGACCTTTCTTCATTTTAGGTCAGCAGGATATTATGGCAGCAGTATATGATGACCCAACAGGGTCGAGAAGGGTGGTGGATTTACTGCTACATCATTTTAAATTTCAAGCGATGTATATGTTTACAATCCATTCTCTCAATAGTAACTAATCTAATCTGTCCTCAAAATTCAACCATTTTATACTTCTTCTTTATCGGTTGTTTTTGAAGATGCAACAGTAAGATAACATCCAAAAATAAATTCAAATCTATTTCCAGATTAGAAATAGATTTGACAACATGTTTATAACAAAAGTATCTTTAATCTTAATCCCCTTTTAAGTAAAACTTTAATTAAAATATCTACCCCAGATTAAAACAATAGTGCTTCCAACCCCTTTATTTATTTTTAGACAATTATTGAAGCATCTTCCATATTGGATTTTACAATAGTTTAATAAAAAAAACAAGCAATTTAAAAAAAAAAAGTTAAAAAGTGATGTATAATAAAATATTTTTTAAAAAATCAATATTTTGTTAGTAAGTTTTTGCTCCTATATATATATTTGAATCGCACCTATGTACTTTAATAAAAAGAACTAATAATTGATAAAAAAAGAATTAATAATAATTTTAAAACATGTTATTGAAACATTAATTTTTTATAATTTAGGCACGTATCTCAAATATATACATAAAATATATATACATGACAAAAGGCGCGGGATGGGAAATAGGGATTTAAACATAGGTTAGTAGGTGGAAACATGAAGCTCAATATTAAGCTAAAATTGACTGCTTCAATATATATATATATATTTTTAAAATCAGAAAATTACAAGTAAAAAGTTAAGCTAATATCCATTTTGTCACCTGTTGGTGCCAAGTGAAGTTTCACATATGTACAATATATATATATAAGTTTGATATCTGTACTCATTCCACAATATATGTAATATAGAAATCAATATATATATCAAAATACAGTAAAATTTACATAAATTATATTATTATTAGAAGTACTTTGGACTATACATTTAATTTATAATAAAAAAGAAAAAGTTAAAAAATGATGTATAATAAAATATTTAAAAAAAATCAATATTTTGTTAGTAAGTTTTTGCTCCTATATATATATTTGAATCACACCTATGTACTTTAATAAAAAGAACTAATAATTGATAAAAAAAAATTAATAATAATTTTAAAACATGTTATTGAAACATTAAATTTTATAATTTAGGTGCGTATCTCAAATATATACATGAAATATATATACACGACAAAAGGAGCGGGATGGGAAATAGGGATTTAAACATAGGTTAGTAGATGGAAACATGAAGCTCAATATTAAGCTAAGATTGACTGCTTCAATATATATATATATATTTAAAATCAGAAAATTACAAGTGAAAAGTTAAGCTAATATCCACTTTGTCACCTGTTGGTGCCAAGTGAAGTTTCACATGTGTACAATATATATATTAAGTTTGATATCTGTACTCGTTCCACAATATATGTAATATAGAAATCAATATATATATATCAAAATACAGTAAAATTTACATAAATTATATTATTATTAGAAGTACTTTGGACTATACATTTAATTTATAATATAATTTATGTAAATTTTACTATATTTTGATAAATATATATATATGTTCCAAAACATAAATAAGTTAGCAGCGATGGTTAAAAATAAAGGTACAAAAAATATAAAAACACCACTTGTATATATATATATAACATTATAAATATAAATTTACAAATCATAGTTTTTAATGTTCAATTTATTCTTGTGTAGGTAAAATATATGCACAGACCATCATCATTCATTTCACAATATGTTTATATAATTCATACTTAATTTATTGTTGTAATAGGGATAGAATATAGTTTAAATTGTTATACAGTAACACTATATATAGATGATGCATTGTAGCTTTAGCTACAGCCATCTTGTGCATGGCCACTCTAAGAGTGCCTGTCACAATATATAAGAATACTGTATATACATATATAATCAAAACAGTAATCTTTACAGAGTTTTAAAAATTAATCCTTTTTTTATAAATATTAATAGGATTTGCTTTTTTTTCTAAAAACTAATTTTTTTCAATATATTCTTCTATGTCGTAGGCACTCGTATCACTTTGAAATAGTAAGATATACACTATATAATTTAGGTCTATCGGTAAAAAAAAATGGATTTGAAAGCTGAAGCTTCTAGATTAGAGTTCCATCTGTCACCTTGGTGCTCAAAAGTGAGATGACTTTCCAAAGAATAACTATTTCGTTATTTTATATTTAGAGCAGCATATATATTTTATTATATATATTTAATATTCTATGCATAAAAATGAATTGAGATAATGGGACAAAATCAAATGCAATTCTTTTCAGTATTCTAATTTATTCTATATCTCAATATTAATTTACATTATCAATTTTAATGCTAACTAACTCTTATGCAGACTTATATTTATATCTTGCAAGCACTAATGGAGTTGTCTAAGGTATTACAATTAATGATGTTCCTCTAAAAGTGAAATGCTATGTCTGCTATCCAGTCTAGATATTATTAATAATACAAGCAAAATAAAGAAACGCAAAGTTCAATTTTAACTTGTTACAGTAAGAGCTAGCATTTATAACATTTGGTAAGCCTAACGCTTACTAAAATAATAAGGGGATATAGCTTTTAGGATAGCTAGGTATGCTTTTGAAATAGTTCTACTTGCTATATGGAATATATAATTTTATTTCATAGTTTTTCATCTATTGAGCCACATTTCTCTGCTCATCTTTTTTGTATGTATTTCTATTGTTATTAATTTCCTGATAACAATGTGTCATATTAGCATTAAGAGATGTATTGTTATATAGTTTGTCTTGTTTAATTAATAACAACTACTTAAGATCAATAAGCAATTTTGCTTTAATGTAATAAACATCAAGTAATAACCATTTCTTATTCTTGCTTACAACTGTTATTAAAAGTCAAAAACTCTCCATACAGTATTGCCATTCTGCAAGCTAAAGTAATCAATGGATTCCAGAAGGCTTGTGCATAAAATCCCCATCTACTACCTATTCATCCAATATTCCCTTTGTAGTTTCTGGCTTGTGACCTTCAAAGTCTGGATCTGAGATCACTACATTTAGATCTTAGAATTTAATGCAACTCTCCAGAAGCCACCTTTTATTTCTATTTAACTACAAAACTATGAGTCTTAAATTGGAAAATACAATAATATTTTCAACTCAAGCTCATTAGCTTATATAATCACATAGGTCTGAACTCAGTTCAGTATCGATATATTTTAGTGTCATTGGTTCTCTAATAAACATAGGCAACACGATCCTATTAGGCAGGATTGGTTTTAAGCCAATAAACATCAAATGATCACTATTTCTTATGCTTGCTTATGACTGTTATTAAAGCAGACAAAAATCAGTATTGCCACTCTGCAAGATAGAGTAATCAATGAATTCCAGAAGGCTTGTGTATAAAATCTCCATCTAGTGCCTACTAATCCAATATCCCCAAAGTTGTTTCTAGCTTGTGACATTCGTCAGTGAGGAGCTTTGAATTTGAGAGCACTGCACCTAGATCTTAGGATCTAATGTAACACTCCAGCAGTCACCTTTTATTTCTATTTAACTACAAAACTATGAGTCTTAAATTGAAAACAATAATATTTTCAACACAAGCTCCTTATTTTATATAGTCATACAGGTCTGAACTCAGTTTTTGCCTGTTTTAATAAGTTATAAGCAAGCATAAGAAATGGTAATCATGTGATGTTTATTGGCTTAAAACCAATCCTGTCCAATAGGAAAGTAGTGGCTATGGTTAATAAAGAACCAAAAACACTAAAATATATGGGGACTGAACTGAGTTCAGACCTATATGCAATATAAGCTAACTAGCTTGTGTTGAAAATATTATTGTGGTTTTAAATTTAACACTCATAGTTTTGTAGTTAAATAGAGCTAAAAGGTGGATGCTGGAGGGTTGCATTAGATCCTAAAACAGTGCTCTCAGATCCAAGGCTCCTCACTGATGAAAACCACAAGCCAGAAACTAGTCTGGTGATATTGGATGAGTAAGCACTAGATGAGAATTTTATGGACAAGCCTTCTGGCAGTCACTGATTATTGTATCTTGCAGAGTGACAATACTGTATGGAGAGTTTTTGCCTGTTTGAATTTTGTTTTAACAGGAGACAATTATTTTATTAATTAAGATTTAATATTAACAGCTGCCTGCAGTTTGGTACAACACTTATATTTCATAAATGACTGCTCTAAATAAATTATTTTAATTTTTGTTAACTTTTTATTTAATTCATTTCAAGCACTCATTTAGCTCATCCATATATCAGTAGGGCAAACTATTTTAAAAGGTTATTAAACCAAAAGGAAAATATGGCTACAGCAAAAAATTAGCTGGCGAAATTTTTATTTGAGCATTTCCTTTTAAAAGCCTTAATAAACAGTACTGATTTATTGTTTCCTGAAGGTTTGTGATATTTTAGATGTGATAATATTTTTGACTATTTCCGTTATCTAATATTAAATGTTGAATATTTAGAAAAATTAAACTGTCCAAACACAAACAACTGTTAGTAATAACACAAAGATTAACCTGGGTTGTCTTAATATGTTATTACTAACAGATGTTTCTATTCGGAAAAGTTTAAGTTTTTCTAGACATTCAACATTTACTGATAGATGATGAAAATAATCCAACATCTTATCACAAATCAATAACTTACGATTGTTATATCAGTGACTGTAAAATGTTTATTTTTAAAGAAATGATTGATTGATGAATATTTTTTAAAGTAATTATTTGATTTGACAGAATTACTAAAATAAATAAAACATACTCGAATGGCTTTATTGTTCAGGAGTTGGTGCAATGTTCGAGCGCTGGAAGTGTCAAATCTGGAACGAACCGATCTGACACTCTACAAGTTATGAAAATAAACAGCAATTGCATTACTTACTATTCAATTAAACTAAGAGGGGCTCAAAATTAGTTGCACTTGAGGCAGTTAATTTAATCAACCATAGCACACAATATATTGTAGCAGTTGATCTTAGCCCAAGATCGAGCTTCACTGTTCTACCACTTAATCCATGTTTCATCCTGTTTTTTGGCACATGTATATAAACTATACCTATATTTCTGAGAAGTGTCTATAAAAGTTATAAATATAAATTTTAAATAAAATTCTTTAATTATTTTGATATTAATATCTCTAGATGCAACTCAGATATATACATATATTAATGGAGCTAATATATATACACACCTGGGTCTCTTTTTATGCGGACTTATTTAACACGATTTTGAAGTTACGCAATTCATATTTCACCGGAAATCGAACTCCTATAATGTGCTATTACTTTAATACATTTTGCGCACTTACGTTATATTGTAATAGCACATTATTGGAATTCGACTTTCATCTTAGTAATTTCAATATTTTCAGTGCTTTATAATAGTAAGATTTTATACAATAATGAAAGTAAAATCATGATTTCCACATTTTATGTATACACACATTAAATTTTGCAAGATTATAATGTAAATTTGTTCAAACATTGTGCGTGTTAATTTTGCATTTTAAATCACATTCTGTTTTTGCTTTTTTAAAAAAGAACATAATCAATTATTAATTATTTAGTGCCCACAAGTTTATTTGGTTGTCGTCGATGAGCCACCATATCCCACTGGATGGCACTGTTTTCACGCTAAAACACATAAAAATGTCGTTTCCACGGCCGACACATTCGAACCCACATTTTCTATAATACAACTTTTTTGTTGTACTACAGATTGCATGCCAGTATGTCGCGTCGCAGTACAGCATGTAAGTTTACACAGCAAATACATTTTCCCAAATCACACAGTTTATAAAATGGTTATGGCTTGGGGAGAGGGGGTGTTTTTATTAATTGGATGGAAATGTTATTTTCATTGGATTTTTTTTACTTTAAAGTATTGAAATGTTCAGATTTTGTAAAGTAATAATTAACAGACTTTTTACACCATAGTGTATTGAAGCTTTAAGTAGTAAATGTTGACGAGATATATGTATAAAGTGAATTGGAATTAGGTAATGCGTCAAGTAACGTACTGTTCATAACATTTTCATGAGACATTTTAAGATTGTACCGTGTGTATATTTTTGAAATAAAAAAGAGCGTTAACACAAAAATATCCAGTAAGAAAAGTACAATTGTACATTGTTTTTTTAAATGTCATAAAAAGCATATATTATAAACATTTTCTATATATATTTGTCGTTGTTTAAAAAAGTTTTAGTTTCTTTCTTTTCTTTGACTACTGTTATACTTTGTTGAATATAGTTTACGTTTATTGTTATCATTTATTTTATAGATGTTAGTAAAAAAAATATTTACAAAAATACAATTTTGATATTTTTTATTTTAGCATTACAAACAACAGAACACTAACCGTAAACCTAACCTTAAACTAACCCTAAAATTAACCCTAAAGCTAACCCTAAAACTAACCCTAAAGCTAACCCTAAACCTAACTGTAACAACTTTTACTTTTAGTTGTCATTCTATTTGAAATAAAAAATAGCGGTAAACAACAAAAAAAAAAGCCGTAACCCCATTAAAAAAATGTCCGATAGAAAATTGATTTTTCTAATAAAAAGAAAACTAAAAAAGACGAATCAAATTGTAATTTGTTTATTTTATTTTACATTTATTATTATCATTTAATTTGAATATGTTAATAAAAAAATAATATTTAAAATTAAATAATATTTAAAAAAGACGATTTTCTTTTGTTTTTATTTTCGCATTACAAAAAACACATCAAAATGATTATAATTAATGGCCCGGGAATGATCATATTTTATTGCTTAAGCGTGATAACTGCGCCATCCAGTGGGATATGGTTGCTCATCGACGACAACCGTTTATTTTTAAAAGGTGAGTAATAGCAGTGGGCACAATTAAATTTGACAATTAAAAATTAAAATCTGATTTTTAATTGTAATTAACATTTTAATAATTACTTACGGCGACTTGAAATTAATGTGATGTGAAATTTGATTTTTAAACGGAATTGAAAATTAAAGTCAAAAATAAGAATTTAATTTTTAGTTGTTAGTTTCATAAACAATTAATAAAATCATCATCTCAAAGATTAATTACTAATTAGGTTGTCACCAGAAAACCATTGACACAACATGAGTGTGATGTTGGTGCTAGTTATATTTCCTCTTGTGAAGAATAGCGATAATAATTAAAACGTGTATAAAAATACTGTAAATTATGCATAAAAATATATTATTTTGAATAAAATTAAATATTATAGTTAAAAAAAGTTTGTCTTGTATCATTTTTTTTCAAATTTGAAATTTTTTATTAGTCATATTTTATTTCCTTTTTTTTAGTGTGAATTTTAAAGTAATTTTATGTTGGTGCTTTGCTTTTACGCGAATTTTGAAAAATCACAGACCGCACCCCCCCTTTTTCAATGTAAGTTACGTCTATTTTTGCGTGATTTCGTTTGCGCTTGTTTTCTGAGGAACCTATCTATCGCGTAAATAATTTTGTATTTTTTTAATTATATTTTTAATACTCTGTAATTATTTTTCGTTATAAAACTACATAAAAATTGAAGATGGAAGATGCAACCACTAGCTGTCCAAGAGTAAGTAATTAAAGGAGTGGGAACATTAGTTTGTTTCATAGTTTTAAAAGGAATGTTTAAATTAAAGTTAAGGAAAGCAAAATTTAAAACAAAGCTAATTGATTTTAAGTTAGCTGTTAATATTTTATCAAATCTATTTCCAATCTGGAAATTGATTTGAATTTATTTTGGACAGTTATCTAACAATTGCATCTCCACTAACAATAGAAAAAATATTTCTGTAAATAAAAGATTAATTAAGAGTTAAAAAGTTTAATTAAAAACATTCTTTGAATAACTTAAACCTGGCATAAATAGGGCTGAAATTCTATTGTGTCAGAGTTCGATCAATAGTCGCTAGTCGATTCCATGTCTGTTTAATATTGAGGGGCCTCAGCTGCCTTCCCCTCCATCTTCAGCTCCACTTTTCACCATGCAGAAATGTAGCTCCTATCACTTGAGTGCCCATGCCATCAAAGAATGCCACCTGCCACAGAAGATTTGTCAGTACTTCATTCCATCAAATCCTGAGGTAACCAGCCCAAAGACATAATCATATTACCTAATTCTAACTTGTACCTCTTTAGAATTAATGTTTTATGTTTAATATTTTTTTTAAACTCGCTAATTGGCTAGTATGTTAATCTTTTTGTATCTATTCTCTTCTATCTAAATACTATTACTGTAAAAACTTTTCATCCAACTCATGCTTTTTATTATTCTTATAATTTAGTGTGGTTATAATTTAATTTTAATGATATATTTATATGTTCACTTAATTTTTATTAGTAAATGCCAATTAAACTTACTCTTATGAACTTCTATATCCCACTGTGGAATAGAAAAGGGGAGGAGGGATTAATGAGTTTTTGTTAGTTATTTATGTTTCGTAAGATTGAGCTTGTATTTTAAATAAATATATGCTTTTTTAAAAAAATATTTTATCGTAAGTTTATACAAAATGTGTACTTTTCAATCTGGGGTGGATATTGGTGTCCAATAATATTATTAATTTCTTTATTGATCATCATTGCCAAAAGGCTGGCGACTTAAATCTATTTTGTTATTCGCACTTTTAAGTGCGTGAATTTTAGTTGTTTTTTATGTTAAAGAAAATAGTGATTCAAGAATGGGAAGAAATGCACACTTTATTAATTATTGTTTTAACTGCTGATAAATGACTTTATCTTACATGGGTCATTATTTTAACATATCATTACATACTTGTTAAACCATTTAAGGGTTTATGTTAATATTTAAATTCAATAATTTCATATTCTTATAAAAGCGTTGTTAGCATAGGCCCCTCTTTATGTTTTTAAACTTTATTTAGAGATGTGCATCAGAATGCCAGAGATGTCTCCACTTCATTTCAGGTCATAAACAGGGTGATAAATGTGCCTGGACCATATATATATACTCGCATAACAAGAACAATGCGTGGGATAATTCCAGCAAAGTTTGACCCATTGCAAGTCTGTCTGAGGATCCTTTGTTAACCAATTCCATAAAATGTGGGGTGGCAAGTCGGCTAGACTGTTTTCTTCTGTAATATGATAAAGCACTAAAAAAATGGATCCACAAATATTTGGCTATTATGCTAGCACCTCAATCTCTTATAGTTCATTTTTAGGCTGTATAACAAAATAAACCGTAATGATGTTTAAAAATGAAATGTTTTTCTCTTTAAATATTTTTCATTGGAGTTTCAGATCCAACCTCTCATGAAGCTGCCCACCCCTTTATTGAAACAAGTCATTCCTGGATTGATAGTTTCGCATGATTTGATTGATAAAAGTCAAAAATGTATAATAAAAAAATGTTCTTAGTATACTTATGGATTATTAAAATATATCCTTATTCCTTTGTAATAAATAAATGCTCTGAATGGAAGTAAAACTATGTCTCAGATGCCAAGGGCATTTTATTTTAGCTGTATAAACTGTGAAACTCTATTATTGTCATATTCACCCATATTGGTGCTCTTTTATTACACGATCTCTGCCATTTTGAGTTTCAAAAATAATCAAAAACATCATCTGACACATCTAAGTGATAAAAAAGTATGCCAAAATGGTAAAAATTTAGAACTTGGGTCACGTGACTTGGAAAAATCCCCCAAAACATTGCACAGTAAAAAAAAAGCCAAAACATTAAAAATTTAGAACTCTAATCACTTGACTATAATAACAATTAAAATCATCACAGGTACTTGGAATTTTGTCACTATGTGGCCGCAAGAGGTGATGTTTTCAGTGTCAACCACAGAAATATTCAGAGTAGGGGCCAAAAGCAACGATGCAAGTTCCAGCCACTAGATGGCCCTATTCACCATGCGTATACACAGGAACCTTATGCCAAGTAGCTGCCAGAACTACTGCCCACTTGGTGGCACTGATAGCAATATGTAAACACATCTACACATCTAGTGTACATCGTCTGCTACCAGCAACTACCAACAATTTAGCCCACTACATGGCACTGTTTCTCCACACTATGCACGGAAAAACTGCACTGTTTAAAAGCGATATTGATACTTGCTTCATAATGTTGTTTTATATGCACATTCTTAAAAGATCGATAACGTATAATGTGAAGGTGTGATTAATTTAGAAACCACAACTATTTAAATCTGCTTTCAAACTTAATATTGTTACATTGAATTTCACTCTCTGATAAATCTATGTATTTTTAAATTATTTTCTTTTAAGATCTCTTTTTTTTTTCTCTAAAAATGTTTTTTCTTTTTTTAAAAAGGTAATTTTTATGACTTCTTTTTTACTACAATCTTTCAAAACTGCTAAAAATTGGTCGGGCAGTATTTCTTTCAGAACTACATTATTTTGAAAGGTGATTGTAAAACTTTTTTTTTATACTTTCACATAATAACTCCAATAACTTTTAAACTTATACAAATTACATTTCGGTTTATAGATCTTTCAATTGCTATTTTGCAAATGTGTTATTTTAAAAAGGCTGATAGCATCCTTAAATGAATTTGAGTGTTGTTATTACACACGAACAATGATTCAAAG
This sequence comes from Epiperipatus broadwayi, assembly GCA_028023455.1. NCBI lineage: Eukaryota > Metazoa > Onychophora > Udeonychophora > Euonychophora > Peripatidae > Epiperipatus > Epiperipatus broadwayi. Next base: position 80,441 of record JAQFVV010007309.1, on the reverse strand, counting down.
ATCTGTTTATCAACAGTTTTTTTCATAATAAATATTTTTAAATTACTGGAGAGGAAGCAAATCAAACTCTCTCTTAAATATATTAAAATATCTATTCAGTTCAAATTTAAAAGAAGTTTACAGTACAATTTATGTATACACATACATCTATTATTTGTAATATAAGATCTAAATAAATTTAAATTTATAAACCATTCAAGTTTTACTATCTTTAGTAAAAAATAAATTTATTAAAATTAATATGTGTGCAAGCAATAAAACGTCAAACAGATTAGAGAGTACAACCCCTATAACACTGTATTCTTTATAGACTTAATAAGATGTCAGAGAATTGCAATTTGCATAGTGTGTTGTGTAAACATCGAGTAAAAATATTCAAGGCATAAATATTAATTGAAGTTCTATTTAAAACTTTAGAATCATTTTAATAACTAAAAATGTCATATACTCACAAGGAAATTTCAAAATAATAGTTTTAATAAGTATGGGAAAAGTAAGATATTATACAGACTCAGAAAAAAAAAGATTTAAAGCAAAATGCAAAAGCTAATGACAATATAGCAAAAAGATTCTGTTTTGAAGGAAACAACACAATATGTAAATTAATGAAGATAGGCAGTAATACAAGATATGTGAGAGAGTGTCATCCACAGATTTAAGTTGCAAGTTAAAAATATATACATTTAATATCTTTATTGATGGTTGGAATTTAAAATGTCATGGTCTATAAAACAAACACAGATTGAGGAATTATTTTTGAAATTGAGATTGTTTTGTTTAAAAGGTTAAAAAAAAACATTGCAGTCAACTGCATTTAAATTATTAAGAGCAACACTGAATGTATGAGGGTCCATTGAAATAAATATGAATATTTGATGCTTATGTTAGGCTTGCATACTGTTAAAATTAAAACTATTAGTCCTCATAAATAATTTGGAAGACATTGCCTGTCAAAATTGGATGATCATTGAAAATTAAAATTCAGAAGCCTGATAGTATAGTCTTTGCCAGTGAGGTTTCTTTTTTTCATTATTAAATTAGTAATATCACCACAGCTTGTAAAAGTAATGTTACTTATTATAAGAGCGTAACAATGAGTTAATTTGTTCCGTAATTATGCTGTTACAAGTTTTGTTAATTTTGATATAGGATATATTTAGATGAACGTCTAAACATTATGAAAGAATTTTGAAAAAAGTAAAGGCAATACTTTTTTAGTCGATACTTTCCAAGCTCAGGATTTATCAATGAAAGCTGAAATCTAACTAGAATTTTGCAATAGGTCATTTTATTTACTTTATGATAGAACCATCAAAATGAGAATCATGTGATGCTGGATACAGTTGAAAAATGATTAATTACTTGTTCAGTAATTGAAGGTTATTGGTTTATCGTGAGATAAGTACATTATCTGCAAAAGCTAATGAATATATATTTATTTTTAATAATGGTAGAAAAAGTTTAAATTTGCATATTAAAGTAAAACAAGATCATCATCATCAACTATTATCAATCCACTGCAGGATGAACATCTCTCCAAGTTTAATCCATCTCCAATCTTTAGCTTCTCTTCTCCACATCATCTCTGCACACTTTCTTATTCCATCTATCCATCTCACATGTTGTCTCTTCCTAAGTCTTCAATCTCTTGGAATCCAGTTTAAGATTTAAATTGTCCATCTATTATCATCTCTTATAGCAATATGTCCAGCCCAACTCCATTTTAATGTTTTAATTTTTTTAATGAAATCAGTTACACCTTATTATTCTCTTACCGATATATTAAGTTTTCAATCTCTTCTTGTTACTCCCAACATGCATCTCTCCATACTTCTTTGAGTGGTCTGAAGTCTGTATTGCTTTTCTATTAAGTGTCCAAGTCTCAGATCCATAAGTAAGAACAGGTAAAACACATTTATTAAAAATTTTCCTTTACAAACACATAGGTATATTTCCTTCTAGTATCAAGTTATTTCTACCAAAAGCACTCCAACCAAGTTTAATTCTATGATTAATTTCATCCATTATGTTTCCATCTGTATTAATAACCTGACCAAGGTGTTTGTAACTGTCAACTTTTTCTAACTCATTATAAACAATCTTTATTTTCATATTTTGAGAAAATCCATTAAACATTACTTTAGTCATTTTAACATTTATCTTTAGTCTTACTTTCATCTGATAACTACTGCAACATTTCCTGTAGATCTAAAGCATTATTAGCAAAAACAACTACATCATCTGAAAAATCTAAATGACTTAAATAATAATTTACTTTCACTCCTTTAGTTTCCCATTTTAATCCACAAAATACTTCTTGCAGCACTGCTGTAAAAAGTTTTGGAGATATGGAGTCACCTTGTCTTACACCTTTCTCAATGTTGACTTTCCCAGTATCATTATGTAATCTAATTGTTGCTGTTGCATTTTTATAAATACTTTTTAAAATTTGACAATATCTTGGATCTATACCTTGATGATCCAATGCTTTAATTCCTGAAGAAAAGTTTATAGATTCAAATGCCTTTTCATAATCGAAAAATCCAAAACATAATGGCAACTCATATTCATTTGTCCTTTCTATAACATCTCTCAATCCCTGGATATGATATCCTGTAATAAAACCACTTTTAAATCCAGCTTGTTCTCTTGATTGGTGGAAATCCAATGTTCTTTGTAGATGAGTTGTAATTATCTTGGTAAAAATTTTGTATGTAACTGTTAAAAGTCTGATACATCTGTAATTTTTAATATCTTCTTTATCACCTTTTTAAAATATTAATACTGCATTTTTCCAATCAACTGTTGCATCTTTATCATTTAGACATTTGGTATATAATGTTGCTAAAAAAATTTCTATTTTTTCACCTGCTTCTTTTAATATATCAATTATAATTCTACCATTGCCTGGATTCTTTTCTTTCTTCATGTATTTAATTGCATGTCTCACTTCTTCATTTAAAATTCTGGGCAATTCAGAAGATGTAATAGATATAGGAGGTATTTGTTCTTTATTACTATATAATTCTTGATAAAAGTCTTCTATCCATTTCATGATGTCATGTCTCTTTTTAGTAATAATTCCAGCTTTTTTCTTATTGCAGATATAAATTTCCTACCAATACCAAAATGTTGTTTTACACTCTTGAGACTTTCATTCTCTTCTACTGCTTTCCTTGCCAGTTCACAGTTATACTTTATTATAGCATTTTACAAAATTTCGAGATATTCAATCTTTTTTAACGCAACATTTTTGTATATCTTCATATTCCTTCTTTTCTTCATAAATTCACTAGACTCAGGAGAAATGTTATTGATCAAATGCTGCTTTTTTTAACCAGCTATTTTTGTTGCAGTTTTTAAAAGTGTTTCAGTTATTAATTTCATTCAAATCTGAATCATGTTCAAAATTTATTAATACTTGAAACCTATTTGTAAGTTCTAATTTAAATTCATTAGAATGTTTCTGAAAATTAGGAATATCAACTGTAAATATTGGTTTTTCTTAATAAATTTTTGTTCTCTAGTGTCGCATTAGCATGTATTTCACATCTTACTAATCGATGATCACTTCCTCTGTTAAATTTATTAAAAACATTAAAAGCTTGAAATATGTATTTTCTGTTACTCAAAATATAATCCAATTCTGTTGTACCTTCATTTGGATGCTTCCATGTCCATTTCCTTTTAACATTTTTCTCAAAATAATAATTCATTATATAAAGTTTTCCTTTTCCTGCAAACTTCACCAGTCTATGTCCTCTCTCATTTCTATTACCATAACCAAAATTACTTACAGCACTTTCATCTTTCATTTGTTTACCAACTCTAGCATTAAAGTCTCCCATAACAATTTTAAAATGTTGTTTACTCTGATCAAAAGCCTTTTGTGCATCCATATAAAAATCTTCTACTACTTCATCACTTTGAGAACTTGTTGGGGCATAAACCTGAATTATCTGCATTTGGTATCTGCTATTAAGTTGTATAACTAATCTTGCCACTCTGTCTGATACACCCTCAATCTCCACAATGTTGTTCTTCCACTTTTTATTTATAATGAATCCTACTCCACTTGTATTTTCAATATTTGTTCCTTTATAGTAGAGTATATGTCCATTTTTTAAATCAATTGTTTCTTCACCTTTTTTTCTAACTTCACAAAGTCCAATAATGTCCCATTTAATATAAGAGTTTTTTTTATAACTTTTGCAATCTTTCTTCACTTGAAAATCTGCATTTGTAAGTAATACCTAAATAAAATCATCATCAAATGGCAGCCTAGGTCCACAATCAGGGGATTCTTAGCACCCTCTGCCTTTGGCCACCAACTGCTGCTTTGGTTGGTGACTTTACAATCTCCTGGGAATAAGGGCCATGATTTATTTTTGTCTGTCATAATTCTATATATATATTGGATAAATATTTATCATTTACAGAAGCATTCATTCTGCCTTATCAGCCAACTAAGAAGAAAGTCCATGGTGTTCTTGATCTTAAACTCAGAGGTAGAAATCCAATAACCTCGACACACTGGCTAATGCGTGTTAGTGAGCAGCCCATCCATGTTTATACACTATATGAATAATCACATAGTAATAACAGCTGCAATGACAAGAATGTATGGAGTGGACATTAAGAATTTGCCCTGCTCAGTTCCTTTAAGGTCTCCAAGAGGAATCAAAGGGTTTCCTTTCAATTAATAGCAAACTCCTTTCTGCAGTCAAAACAAGATAAAAGGAATTATTCTTATATTGCACTTTTAGGACCTAAAGTAAACAATCTATGTATATTGAGCCGATAATTTTATTCGGCTCATGTTATATTTTCTGTGCATGTATAAATTCATATATACACATATGTATATTACGTATAAATAGAAATAAATGCTGTGTGTATAAAAAGTTTTTTGGGGGGAATTAGTTATTAGTCTTTTTATAGTAGGTTTTTGGTATTATTTATTAGTTTTTTTTATTGGGATTTAAAAAAAAGAAGGAAAAGGCAAAATGGTAGATTAAATTTTTTTAAATATGATTGAGAGATTAAATCGAATGTGATATTAAAAATATATTTTTGGTTGTTTTTGAAAACAATTTATAATTAAATTTTCTAATCTGAATGGAGGGGGAAGGGGAAAAGAGTTGTAATTAATTCTATTGTCGTGGCTTCTAGTTTGAAGGTGTTAAAAATTAAAGAAATTCAATCACTGGCTGGGAACGTGATCAGATAAAAGGACATTGGAAAAAGGACTATAAATACCGAGACAAACCTATTGTATAAGATTCGCTTATTAGTTTTTTATATAAAAAAATAACTATTAAGGAGTGAAAATAAAATGTTAGAGGGCTAAACAATGAAAATCCGTCCCCAGCCGGGACACTAGCTGATTCCTGGATTTCATCACCGACAAACCAACGAAGAGAAAGCAAAGCTAGCGGACGGACAAAATTTGTTACAGTCAATCAACTCCCAAAGGATCCCAAGGAACGCGTACGGACACTGATCGATCAGGTTAATATAAACTTTGCTTTTTGCTTAAACTATTGATTGCTAAATTTAAAAACACCTAATTGGGATTATATTTAATCAGCCACGAACTATAAGTTGCGACAATAGAAAGTTTTTTTGTATGCATATATTTATAATGTTTATGTTTACTTTGTCCAATTAATTTCATTTGAAATTCGTAATTTATTTATATTTGAATTTTTCTTTAAAGAGGGTTTTCAACTAGTTTTAGATAAAATTCAAGACTATAGGGAAGATTAAAAATAGAAATGATTTAAGAAAGCAAATGAAAAGTTTAAGAGTGGAATAAATATTGAAAGAGAGGGTAGGGGTTCAGAGTAATTACTGTCTCCTAATATTAAGCCGCTTAGCCTCTGTACTGGTCAAGATTCGTATCAGTCTGGGACGCTTATATATATAAGTAAAAGCGCATGTTCCTTCGAGAATGAAAAATATGTTACTCTTCACCTGTGTTGTTTTTTTTTTATTTATAAAAAAAAAAGAACGATAATGTTAGTCGGGTTAAGTTTATACAAAACAGGGAGGTAGAGGGGGTAATTATAAATGATTGTTTCTATCAATAGTCTTGAATAAAGGAAAGGTATAAAAAAAAAGATTTTATAATAAAACTTTTTATTATTTGAAACATATGTAAGTGTTCGCGTTTATTCCTTTAGCATTTGTATGTGATAATAAAACATATGACCGTAGCGTATACATGCATATATATATAAAGGGATTGCAAGGGCGGTTATCTGGATCTGTCATACGTGTAAAAATTAACAGCTGTGATATAAGATTCTTCTAATTTCGTGGCTCCAGGTTATTTACTGGTGGCGCTCTCGTATGATACGATTTCAGCTGTAATTAAAATCTTTGATTCTTGGCCTTCAAACTTTTAGATACGAAAAGTAGTGTCACAATATATAAAAAAAATTGATAGAATTTTTTAGTCTGATAAATACAAAATACATTAGATCCAAACAACTATAAAGGTAAATGCTACTTTATAGTTAATTTTGATTGATAATTTGGAACTAAGTTAAATGTCATTTCTATCAGATCTATGAAAATTTTTGTACAGTTGAACTGAATATCGGAAATCAAAATTAACAATCTCATGTTGAGACCAAAAATAGAATGTCATTTTTATTATATGTCTAGTAAAAAAAAGTATTATAAAGTTTCTCAATAATATCTGGACATATCCTCTATGCATAGTGGGTAAATGTACAGTTATTGTAGATGATTGCAATAGTAATTGAATATTAAATGTGTAATGAAGCCACTGATGATATGGAAGAAATTGGTTGGATATCTAGCTTCAAAAAAACTTAGATGATATAAGATTTTTTAAAGAGAATTCTCAAAATTTATTTATAAACATATTAGAAAAAAATCTATAATTAATCATGAATAAGTATATCACATAAACAGTTGTTGGAAATATGAAAATCTACTTAAGTAATTAAGGATGGCAATAAATTTGTAACCTCCTGAGTGTAGACAATTTTTTACATTAAATCAAATCTTAATGATTAATCAAAGTAAATAATAGTTTATTAGTTGATATTATGAAATTGGTAAATATTTAAGTGTCTCTGTTGGGTAATATATATTAAAATTTGTCTATTTAGAAATTCATTTATAGATTCTTTAAACCACCTAACTATTCATAAACATTATATTAAAAAATCTGTAGATATTCTAGCCAGTAAATAAATCCAAGTATATTTATTATCTTCTTTAAGTTTGCCACTGTTTTCTGTTTGATCACAATCCTATAAGTTAATAAATGTTGAAATCTACCGAAAAATGAGATATCATTCAGGTATAATTTTAAGTCACTATGAATCCTTTATAAACATTCATTTTAGTATTGGTTATTAGAATTTGTTATAATCTAAATAGCACTTTCAATGAGACACATTTCAATCTTTGCAACTGTAAAAAAGGACAACAAAATTTGAACGACTGTTATAGTTTTTTAAAAATCTTTTTAAAATAACACATTTGCGAAATAGTAATTTCCACTAACTTTTATACTAATACAAATTATATTTTGGTTTATAGATCTTTCAATATTTTATAAAAAAAATGGCAAAGCTTCTTAAAGTCTGGGAATTGCTAGCCACAGAAAAGGAAGCTATTGCATTTTTACAGACTGAAAACATTTTGCACAGAACAGAAAATGTTCTTGCAGCAAAGACATGACTCTGCATTCTTACTGCAGATGGCGTTTTTATTGCAATGCCTGTGCCTGCAAAAAAAATCATTCAATTCATGAAAGCCTGAAAGCACATGGTTCGAAAGCTCCAGGATACCCTTTGTGACAGATGTACGTCTCCTATACTACTGGAATAGAGATGACATTTCAGACCAATGTGCTCATGAAGATCTGCAAGTGTCTAGCAAGGCCTTAGTTAGCTGGAACAATGGGATAAGAGAACTGTTGCAGTGAAAACCTGCTGTCCTGCTTAGGATGTTTAATCAGTGGTCCCAAAAAAATTGTGGAGGTGAACAAAACCCTGTTTAGTGGAATAAAAACCATCAGGGTTGTATGCTTCCCCACAGTGAATATTCAGAGGTGTGTGTCATGACACAGGGGAATGCTTTGGCATGTGTGTTCCATGTAGATCTGCAAGCACACTACTTCAACCCATATGTGACAACATACTGCCAGGATTCACTATATACTTAGACTGCTGCAAGAGCTATAGGATGTCTGACCTTGAGGATGCACATTTTAGCCACATGATAGTCAACCACTGCTACAACTTTGTTGACCTGACAACTGGCACTCATGCACAGAACATTGAGCATTTGTGGAGGCTGTTAAAGTGATGTAACAAAAAACAGTGTGGCACAGCCCACCAAAACAACAACTATTTAGTGGAATTCATGTGGCAATGCCTACACAAGGGAGATTTGTTCCATGCCCTTCTAGTGGAAATGCGTCTGCAACAGTTGGATGGCTATTCAGCTCCTGCACAGGTACTTTTTTGTAGATGTGTTTTACAGTAATGAAATGGTTTGTATTAATGTCTATATTGATTTAATTTTTGTTTTTTATTTTTTAGAATTCAACAAGACCCAACTAACATTGCAGGTGTTCTTTTGTTCTTTAAAATGTTTTTTTTTCTTAATAAACTTGTTATTTTTCCATTAAAATTGTTTTCACTTTCATTAACATAGTTCTTTTACAATTGCATATCTTACGGCTTGCTTGAAAAGTGTGTGTGGGGGGGAGTAAATGTCATAATTTTTCAAATGTCAAATAAGTCTGTTATGTTTTCTGTATAATATTTTTTTTATAACAGTTGAACTGTGTGTGTATATCTTGTAATGTATGTGTGTATTGGAAACATGTAATTTTGAGGATTACAATGGAAAGCTAAAGGAGTGAAAGTACAATATCAAGAAAGCATTCTTCTTAAAGACAAAATTATTTCCTAAATTCTTACTTCTATAATGATTCTGATATCTCCACTATATGTTTACTAAATCATTTAACCCTATTACACAATTAATCTATTGTGACAGTAAAACCTAGATCTTAACTTGTTACTTATGGATTCAACCTTGCTTGTGGTAACCAAAATGAATATCAAAGATATTAATCCACAATTAAAAATTCACAAACTAATTTTCTTTTGTTATAATCCATTTGCTTTTCAATAATATACCATTCTGAAACATGCTCATATTTTGGCTTATTCAAAATAATAGATGAATGACAGACCAGCAATGGGCATCATTATCTTGTTTAATTTGAAAAATGTCTCTGGTCTGATTTATCTTTAAGAATTATTAACTTTGTTATAATTATACATGTATTCAAATACTTTCCTGACATTTTCATAATACATCATTAAAACCAAAGATGTCATTATATTTATTTTTTAATTTCAAAATGTAATCAAACTCTAAATGATTACATGCATTTTCCATGCAACATTTATGCAAACTATCATTTTTATTCCACTTCTCAGTACTTAAGTTCTTACAGATTGTATTTTGAGAACTTCTCAGCCTCATTACTTGATCACCTATTTCTCTCTTCAACACTTGCAGCAGTCTACATATGTAAAGTTCATTCTTTTTTTTCTCTGATATTATATGATCAATCTTAGATTATGATTTGTTTGTTCTAATTTGAAAGGTAAGACTTAAATCTTTTGTCTTTTGAGAAGCAAATGAGTAAAATTCAGAGTTATTCTGAAGAAAATTCAAATGAAAAAGTTAAACATGATTCCTTAGTAATGGATGACAAAAATGTTTCTATGCAAAATAAGTTTAAAACATCAAAAACAATGTCAACTAATAGTTCAAGCACACTTTGTGGCTCTGATAATGACTCAAATTCTATTAATAAACATCCTAACAAAAAGAATCAAGAATATGAAAATGAATTAGATAATTTAATTCAAATAGAGAAGTCTAATACATCATTTAGTACAACAAATAATGTGACTGCTTATGTCATTCCTACAAATTCAGGGTCCCAACTTAATTTATTGACACCTGAAGTGGTAGAAGACAAAGAGTGATTTCCAATTCTTACCCTTAGTTGGATTTGATGTATTGGAATGATTCTTTCATTTTTTCCATTGATGCCTAATCAAATTTAATTTATAATTTAAAATTCTAGTTTTTATCAATACTCGATGAAAATTAAAATAATAGGTATAAATGTAAGAGGATTAAACTCTTTACAACATGTCTATGCTATAAAAGATTTTTTCTTAAAAGAAACACAAGACATTATTTTCTTTGCAGAAACTAAATTACATATAAACAGTAACTGCAAAATATCAGAAATTTTAACTTCACTAGGTCTGTTTAAATTCTCCATAGCAAATTCTCCAAGAGGAGTTGCATTCATAGTAAATCGCATCTCTAAATTTATAACTTTTAATATTATTCATTTAGATTCAAATATTATTACAGTTAATTTTGTATTTGATCAGACAAATCTAAATGTAATATATCTCTATCTACAAAATAATAGTAATATGATTTATAAAGTAATAAATATAATTAACTTGGTTCTTTATCATAGTTCAGCATCAACTATTCTATTGGGCGATTTTAATCTTCCTTATCACACATTTGACAGAAAATATTTACATTAAATTAATTATGGTCTCATGTCAGCTCAAGGTTTCTTTAATAATAATGCTTATTCTTTCTACACAAAACAGTATTCTTCACTTATAGATTTGATTTATTACTCTCCTTACATACATTTCAAGATTGAAACATCTATAAAACATGTTTTTTTCTCTGATCACCTAGCTTTAAAAATTTTGCTTTGCATAAATGGGCCAATTAATATTATTGATAGTCTTCCAAGAACATCAAGACTAATTAATAAATTTACAACTCCCGAGGCTGTTTTTTCTGAGGCCTACGTTTATTTCCATAAGGCAAATATCCTATCTCAGCCACCGATTGATGCCTGGTTTACTTTTACTGAAATTCTAAGAGCCATAACCAATTATTTTTGTAGAAAACAAAATTGACCATGTAAAATGCTAAAAGAAATGGATTCTTTGTCTGCCATAATGAATTCAATGCCCTCTATGACACTTAATATTAATAAAATACTTCAAATTAAAATTAAATATAAAGAATTACAAAAGGCAGTAGCTGAAAATATTTCTATTAAGAGATCTAAAGTTTTTCTAGCCAGTAGACATGCCTGGACTAAAAGTTATATTCATTGGGCATTAGGATCAAAACCTAAACTTAATACACCTTTATCCATTTTAGACAATGTAGCCAACTATGCTGGTTCTTCAATGCTAATGATTATTAGGAATTTTTTCTTCAATAAACTTCGAACAATGTCCGGCAATCAAATTAGAACCACATTCAACTATAGTCAAAAAATGATCATGAAATAACAGCAATTAATTTTAAACAAACTAAATTCACTTCCTGAAAAAACACATCCTGGCTCTCATGGCCTCCCAAAATTTGTACTATCACATTTGGCTCACTTTATTGTTCCAATTATAAAAGGTGTCATTGATGTCATAGCCTCAAGTTGTCAAGAAATACCTGGCCTCTACCCTATTTCATTGGTGCCTTTTTTAAAAAGGAAAGGTCTTCCCTCTATTACATCAAATATAAGACCTATCTCTATGACTCCACTTCTTATTAAGATCATAGAAGGGCTGATTAAAGACAAGATTCAACAAAAGATTTTGGATATTTCTTCTACTCAATATGCAAAGAAAGGTTCATCCACAATGCATGCAATTTGCCTTTTCAAAATACAGTAAGAATTAAGAGAAAATCAAAGCTAATAGCTGTACAACTAGATATTATAGCAGCATTTGATTCAGTAAGAATTGAAATATCAATGAAAACACTACAACAATATGGAGTTCCCTCAGTCTATCTTACTATGATAGAGAATCTTCTATTTAATAGAGAAATTTTCATTACACTCAATGGTAGAATTGCATCTGGTTTTAAACCATCAATTTCTATTCCTCAGGGCTCACCCTTGAGTGCACTTTTATTCATTGCTTATATTAACCCTCTTCTCATAGAAATGGAAACAAAACTTCCTGAAGTTTTTGTTCCTTTTCTAAACAAAGAAATTAAACATCTTGCATATATGGTGATGTTGTTGTAATGCTGCCATCAGCTAAATACCTACCAGAACTTGAAAAAATCCTTAAAAAGTTTTTATCAGAATACAAATTAAATTTTAATCTAGAGAAATCTGCAGTTTGGAAACTTCATTCAGGAGAAAATGTCCCTGCATGTTTCTCAACAAAACCTCAACCTTTTTTAGGTATACCACTGTACCTTTCACCAAACAAAATGAGGAAAATGTTACAAGACAAACTAATTATATCAACAACAAAAAATAATAGATTCTCTGAAAAGCATTTACTTATCTTTATATTATAAAGTTCTCTTACTAAATTTTCTTGTTTTCAGCAGAATTAATTATTATTTACCGATTTTAAACCCTACTAAAAAATTTACTTCGCAAATTAACTCATTGTACTCTGGCCTCCTTTGGAAAAAAAAAAGTGGTCTGTATCAGTATGCGTAAAATGCAAAATCCAAAAATACTTAATGGCTTAGGTTTACATTCAATTAATACATTATTAATTAAAAATATACTTAATTTATTCTACTACATCAAAATTGAATTTAATTACCAAAACATTATTGACACAATCATTCCCACAGATAGGCCTCCCCCGAATATTAAAAAAAATTGGCTACAACTTCTCATCTCACATTGATATACAAATGGATTTAAATGAAATTTTTTTTAATAATAAACACACATATTGGGACATGTTTAAAATGATAAATCCTCGGCTGATATGCCCTCCTAGTTATCTTGAAGTGACTAATATCAATCTTTTTAATAAAATGAGAAAATGGTATTTAATGTCTAAATATATTGATTTTATCATTAAAATAAATCTATCTTCACTTCCTACCAATGACTTCCTTGTTTCAAATAGAGGATTTAAAAGGATTGATTCTTTATGTATTTTATGTAAAAAAGATAGTGAAACATTTGATCATATTCTTGTTTCTTGCTCGGGACTAACAGAAGCAAAATATATAATTCAAAATTATTTCAATAATCACAATCCAGAACTCTTTGATATCATTCATAATATTAAAATGGGTAATTTCTGCAATATCAGAAGATGCATATTTATTAACTACGTAATATGGTTACTTAGATGTCATATAGTTATAACAAATTCTCCATTGGACTTACAACTTTTTATTAAAAATACATTTAATTCTATTCGAAAAAAAGATAAGCTTCTTGCACCAAAGCAATCTACCTATCCACATGGACTGGTTCTTAGTACAAGAAATTCAGGAAGTTATTAGTAAAAATGTAAATTTATACTAGATTTTTTTTGTTGTCTAGATAAATTCATTTGTAACACTTTATATAAAATAAAAATATTTTTTTAAAAAATATAGGTTTGTTTAATTAACACGTTAAAAAAAGCTGCAGGTAAAGGAATTCGAGAATTACTTTTGTTTTTGAAAAAAAAAAAAAAAAAACGATTGTGGAAGCTGCAGTAATTGTGGATGATTGTCCTGTTAATTTTTTGAAATATTTTGCATAATGGAAGTTGACACAAGCGACAGTGACATGTTAGAGGACGAAGAAATAGAAAATAATATGCTTGCTCAATCCTTTAAAAGGATAAAATCCAAATGTTCAGAAAATCAAAATAATGATGGTTCCAAGAAAAGAAAACGTCACTTAAATTGTGATATTTTTTCGCCATCCTATAAAAATTTTAAAGGTACCAGAAATAAAATAGGAGTTGTAGAATCGAACCATTGCCTAAATAATTTGAGAAATTATGAAGAAAATAATCAAACTGATGTTAATGAAGCTACAGGTAACTGTAAAAGTGAATCTTCAGTTGATAGAATGGATGAAGAATTACTGGATTTAAATAGAGATGCACAATCTTTTGATTACAGAGACTATTTGAAAACTTTTGGCAAACCATTTCAAAAAATGGAAAAAACCTAAAGATTGCGACTCACAGATTAACGATTTAAAGTATATACACTGCAAATCTCCGGTCAATATACAAATAAAGAATATGTTTATATGTGAAAATGACTTGAGTGGCTTAGTTGAAAGGGGCTTATCCATGTTTTGTAAAGAGCAAAAACCCGCGGAAACGCAAGCTGCCGCCGAAAATCTGAACTTCAAATAATTTATAGTAATTTACAATTATTAAAAAATAATAATTATGAATTAAATAAAAGTAAAATGATACGTAGGACTTATTTGTTTTTTCTTATGATAATTTAGAATTAAGACTTGTTTTTATCTACATTATATCAAACTTAAGAAAATATTAGAGTAATGTCATTTAAAAATTAAGAGAAAACACGATTTACAGAAAGATAGAATATACAATCTAAAAACATCAGTTGTTAAGTGATTATGATCTGAAAATTAATTGTTAAGATGAACACTAAATTAATGAATTTATAATTAAAAAATAAGTATAGAGTTAATTGTTCTTAAGATATAATTAATACTTGGCTAATTTAAATACTTGATTGTTGAAGCAGTCATATATATATATATATACATCGTATATATATTGAAACACAACAAAACAATGTGCTAGTATAGGAAATGTGATCATGTGATGTTATATATTGAAACAGTCAACTTTGATCACTTGCCTGTCACCTATGCCAGATTTAAGCCTTCCCAGAGTAACCTATATAAACAACTTTAAATAACTATATATGTATGATCATATTTGCGAGTGATAAGTCTGTAATTTAATCGGTATATGTATATATCACAGGCATATGTTTATTTTAAAAGTCGCGTAGTTTAAAAAGCTATTTAATCTAAAATATTGGTATATTTTATATTTTCTAGAATCGCATATATATATAAATGTATTCCAGGTACCACCATCCTACATATATATAGGGGAAGAATTAGTTTTAGACTAATTATAAATTCAGTTTTTAATTTAAGTTGTAAACAATTTTCGGTACCCAATTTTCATTAGACCATCGCAGTTGTCTTAATATAGCGCGTCTAGTTTTATAACCCTAAATTTGCAATAACAATTCTTAGAATTAAAATAAAATTGTCAACAAAATGCACTCAACCGGCAATATCAAACCAGACAGGTAAAAGGTGGAAAAACAGAATTAAAATTAGAATTTGGTAATTAAATATGTTTTTGGAAGATAAACTAATGGGTTTTCTAACTGTGTACAAACTTGTAAACAAACAGATGTTCAAGAATGAAAGTACTGTAAATAGTTCACTCTAGTCTTGCATTGGTGGTTGAGAAGATCAGCGCGACCGCCTTACAAGCAGTTGCCCGGGTTGCAGGTTCGCGTCCCAGCCAATGCTATGACACTTGAAGAAAAAAAAACAGGCAATATTAAAACAGAAGTAAAAGATGGAAAAACAGAATTAAAATTAGAATTTGGTAATTATGATGAGCCAATGGGTTTTCTAGGTGCATACAGACTTATAAACAACCAGATGTTCAAGAATAAAAGTAGTATAAATAGTTCCGTTTTTATAGTCAATTTTTCTATATAATATTGTTAATAGAGCGCTGTAGGTTGAATCCACGTAGGTTTTATCTTTGAAATGGCGAAGTAGAAAGGCTTTACTTGCCGTTTTTTTCTGGAGGGATGGGGGGCCATGTTCCGTCAAAATGTAGTGAATAACATCCCAGCAAGGCAGCCTATTGTGAAAACCAAGCCATACACCAATAAGCAGTACCAACATCAACGTTCCAGTGTGCCTGAAGCTGCAATAAAGACAATTGGTAACATTTCTAGAGCTGTGTTTAAAAACTGATAATTTTCCAATATCTAAGCTAGCCATGTAATATATCCTAAATTCTGTAACTAAATCTGATAAACTCTTAAATTAATGTAAATCTCAATCTTGTTTGAAACTAAAACTTATAATTTGAAAATCTTTAAAAAATTATCACACTGTCATAATATAATTTAAACTATAAGTTACTGCGGTCTTTTATGCCTATTTATGTCATGTTTATTTACTTTCATAATTTTATTATTGTATGTATTTAACATGCCAAATAACTCGAAACCGCGAGTAATACATATATAGTTTTAGTCTATTTCTTTGAGAATATGTTTTCATATCTTCATTTTAATAAATATTAAATATTTGAATTATCATTCCCTACTCGCTGTTTTGAGATCATCATATTATTTTAACCGATTGATTTTATTGATTAATATTGTAGTAATCAGTTACATCCTAGATAACATAGTAGTTTGCTTAATTTAGAGTTAAGAGTTATAAATATCTATATATGTAATCCGTATATCATAGGAATTAGCCACAGGGATATTATTAAAGCATATTTATAATGTTTTACTAGTAATTTCCCTTCATATATGCTTTCTCCTCCTAGATTTATATATGTTAGAGATGCAGGTTTGGTAGCTTAAGCTAGGTTACTAATTAATTTAGTCCCTAAATAGTATGGTTGAGATACTTGTCTTGAGAATTGGGTTATATAAATAAACAAATAAACGATATCTTTTTAAGGCATATTAAGTTAGTTAAACATATTTACGCTTTATATATGCGCAGGTTGCAACTAAGTACACTGTACATTAACTGGTTGCTACGTGCTAGAGTAAACCCGTTTTCTCTCTTTTATGTTAAATAATTAGCGTTAAGCTGAACCATAATCTAGATTATCGTGCTAACCTGCGTATCTTTGAGCCTGATTATGTGCTCAATTCTTGATTTGTTATATATAGATAAGATGCCATAGAAGCGCTGTATGTTTAATTATATAAATTTGGCTAATATGTTCTGTATTATTGAGTGGGCTGCAAACTAGCTAGGATTTGGCATATTAATATATGCCGAAACATTAATACTGGACATCATTTTATTAAACACATGAGATAAATATGTAACTACAAATCTTATTTACTATGTAACACCTGCGAGCGTAATTTTCCACGTAATGATTATAAAATTTTGTGCATTTTATAGTTTCTTTCATTTTATTTATTAAACTATTTAAAATATAATTCGCTTCTATTTCTTTATTACTCGTAAATGAATTTGCATCCAACTCCATAGTAATTTATTTATAGATCATTTTATATATTTAACTACCTCTATATTAGACTTAGTGATTAGTTATTAATATTGTCAGTTCAATTAGTCATATGTGTATAATCTGTTAATTTAATATTAGTTTAGTCATTTATTTCCAGAGTCTCTTTCTCCACACTGTGCTACTGCTGGCACGTGAATATATGAGTGTAGCCTCATATGTCATCCGTAAGGTAGTAAATCTCTGAGCGTTGGTAAAGTAACTGGGGTGAGATTGGATTCGAGGTCACAACAACCTCATCTCGATGAGCCTTGGCATAATTTGCCAAAACTCTGGATTTTGTTGCGCGAATGTACAGATATGGCCGTTGCAATATGGTATACATCTTATATATATGGGCTTCATGCATATATTTTGCTATTAAGTTGAACATATTAAAAAATTTTAATGTATAAATTAAATTCTAATTTTATAATTATTTAGGGAAACTGTGACAAAACATATAATTATTATAGAATCAGATAAAATCCAAGACAAAATTTAATTAAGAAATGCAATTAGTAAAATTTCAAAGTTAAATTGCATCAAGGTTCTAATCAATAGATAATAAAGAAAATATTTTTATTTAAGTTTAATTAAATGATTAATTTAGAAAACAGCCAGCCTTTGTTATGCGATATATGTATAGAGAGGAAAAAAGAGGGGATTACTTAGTTATTGTGAACTTTTGGAAGAGTTGCTGTAAACTTCTTGTAGAGAGATCTCTGATTTTTAATTGTAATTAACAATTTAAAAATTACTTACGGCCGTCTTGAAATTAATGTGATGTAAAATTTGATTTTTAAACGGAATTGAAAATTAAAGACAAAAATAAGAATTTAATTTTTAGTTGTTAGTTTCATAAACAATTAATAAAATCATCGTCTCAAAGATTAATTACTAATTATGTTGTCACAACATGAGTGTGAAGTTGGCGCTAGTTGTATTTCCTCAGTGTGCAAACGAACGTGTGTTTTTTGGTAAATAGCGATAATAATTAAAACATGTATAAAAAAATGTAAATTACTGTACTGTAAATTATGCATAAAAATATATTATTTTGAATAAAATTAAAGGTAATCCTGACTTTTAGCGTCCCGAACAATTCGTCCTCTATTTTTAAAAAACTGAACTAACTACTTTTTCACACCTAAAAAAAAAAGTGTATGTAACTATATCCAAGTGTAAATGCTAATAAAAAAAAAGTTAAAATAAATACTTACATATACATGCGTATTTTTCACTTATAGCGGTCTTTGCTGTATATAGAACTGTAAATAAATGACGTATATTAACTCTAAATGTTTTCACATAAAGAAGAATAAATAACAAAAAAATTAAGTTACATTTTTAGGAGTAGTAGGAAGCCACACAAGCGAGGAAATGCACGAAAAGGTCGTCGCATCCTGCAGGTAGGATGAGTACAAAGGTCTGCTCGTCCCAAATTGGTATTTTAGCTTACGCTTTGCTCTCATCCACAGATTTTCAACATTATTGGTGTGTATATCCTCGTCATCCGGGTCAACAAAGTTATCTTGATGGACGACAACAAAGTGGAGATAGACACCATTGGAAAGACCGCTAATATTGTTATACGCACGCCGTCGCTGATAATATGTGTTCCAGGCAAAATGTGTTGCTGGATCAGTGCTTCCAGGGTGGCAGCCGATCATACGAACAGGCACATTATATGACCAGCAAAATGCTATGTGAACAATGGTGTTCAAACCCAGATGGCTGAGTCCACTTCAGGGTCAATTCCACAGTTTGAAATTGCTCTATCAGACGACGAGTATTCCAACTTTCTGCCAGAACTTCCGAAACAGACATAATTTCATTAGGAGGCACTATGGTTGTGAGAGCCACTCTAGCTGACATTTTTTAGAAGGACAGAATTCCACGTGGTATAATTTGTCTCGTGTCACAAGTGGCACGTGACCAAAGTCCAGTAGTTCATAATTTTTACAGCTGGGACTTTCTACGTGAGTCTAAATAGAGCCTAAAAAAGTAAGTATTTTTTTTGGTTATTTATTATGTGAAAACATTTAGAGTTAATATACGTCATTTATTTACAGTTCTATATACAGCAAAGACCGCTATAAGTGAAAAATACGCATGTAAATGTAAGTATTTATTTTAACTTTTTTTTTATTAGCATTTACACTTGGATATAGTTACATACACTTTTTTTTTTAGGTGTGAAAAAGTAGTTAGTTCAGTTTTTTAAAAATAGAGGGCGAATTGTTCGGGACGCTAAAAGTCAGGATTACCAAATTAAATATTATAGTTGAAAAAAGTTTGTCTTGTATCAATTTTTTTCAAATTTGAAATTTTTTATAAGTCATATTTTATTTCCTCATTTTTTTTTTTGCGCGAATTTAAAAGTAATTTTACGTTGGTGCTTTGCTTTTACACGAAGTTGGAAAAATCACAGACTGCATTTCCCCTTTTCAATGTAAGTTACGTCTATTTTTGCGCGATTTCGTTTGCGTGTGTTTTCTGAGGAACGTATCTATCGCGTAAAACGAGACCTAGGTGTATATAAATAATAAATTACATGTATAAATTTCAATATACATTAATAAGATAACTTTATTTATAAGATTTATTAGTAATCTCTCCTCACTGGAAATATATACATATCCATTACGCACATATACAAATTAAAATAACATTAAATATTTATTTATTAAACTTATTTGCATTAAGATATCTATATATCTACATCAGTTATTTTAAATGGTTAAACAGAGGGAAAATATGTATTAGTAAATATGTATATGCGCATAAGGATTGGGTTTAAATATGGTTTGGTGGTAGGAGATTGCAAGTGGGCTCGATCTGAGCATCAGATCGACTGCTTCAACATTAACCACACAGATTATTTTTTAACTGCTGATATCAAAATTTTCTTTTTCAAGTTCTCCATAAAAATAGAAGCCAATACTGGAACAATTGGTGAACCCATAGCTAAACCTTTATATATCTGACCATCGAATAACAAAAAATGTATTAAATAAGCAGTTTTCAATCAAATTCACAACAAAATCAGCAAATTGAATATTTTTCAAAACTTCAATAGCTTCCTTTACAGGTACACTAATGAAAAGTGAAACAATATCAAAACTTACCAAAATATCATTTTAAGTTAATTTAATATCTCGGATAAGCTCAAAAAAATGATTTGCATCCTTAACATAAGATGACATTTCTGTTAAATGTTAAGCTGTCTCAATAGAATATATGATTTGTGGAATTTTGGCTAACAGTATAACTTTGGATAAAAAGATTTCTCTAGGTGTAACAAAGACCTTAGTTTTTAAATCTAAATCAGTAGCATAAATTAATGCTTCCATTTTCTTTTCAAGTTATGTCATAAGATCTCTATACATTTTTTTATAAATGTTATTTAATAAATTGTGTATTTTTTTTTGTAATAATCATTAGTATTCAAAATTACTGTAGTATTACCCTTATCTTCTGGAGCAATAGTAATCGATTTATCATTTTTTAATTTAAACAGTAGGTAATTTACTTTTAGGTGGTTTTGCTTTATTTAGAATGTCGTATATTTTTCTTCTCATTATGTTTGCCTCTTTTCCTCTTTGCAAATATTTTTAAACAGTAATTTTAATGGCGAAATAGCAAAATGAAAACCTTTATTAAGAACTTTCAGTTCCTGATCTGATAATTTTTTGACAGTTTGTATGTTTAGTTTTATAGACAAAGACAATGTTGGTATTTAGTTGGTTTTTTTTTACAAATTTATTAAATTTATTTTTTTGCCTTTGCCATTTAAATTCCTTTTTTTAATGACTCTAAAATCAGCAATGTTATCACAAATTGACCACAACATTTGATGGATAGTATTATTTAATAATAAGCAGGTTTGTAACAATTTTTTTTATCGAAAAATATAAAAAAGTTCCTCTTATTTTTAATAAAAGCAGTTAAAATGCCAAGACGCCTTACTTAAAATTGTATCAATTTTTTCATCTGGGTATGAAAGGAGAGTTTGCAACAATTAGAAAACAGTCCATTTCTTTTACAATTAATTAAAAATTGAAGATCATGCCATAAAGAGAAAATTCCTTTGAAGTGCCATGGTGAATATGAAATTCCATGTGGAGGTTGTTTACATTCATACATTGGACAGACCACAGAATAAACATAAGAAAGAAAGAACACATTTTAACAGTTGGTAGAAAAATCTAATTCTTTACCCATTTATTCACACATTAAATTAATTAATCATGACATCAATTTTAATAAAATAGATTCTGGCAAAAATTTAGCAATATGACCAGACATTGCTAATGGAAGCTATAGAGATTTTTAGATCATGATTTAGTTTGCACTCACAGACATTTTAAAATCTAAAAACCACCACTGACACATGCATCTGATAAATGACATATTGAATAAAAATACTTTAAATTCATATTTTACAAATTATAAGCAAGTAAAAATAATATGCTTTATTTTATTAGGGATTTCTTTGTAAAAAAATTATCTTTATAAAATATTTGAAATATGATGGCATAAAGTCTTGGAATATGCAAGGAGGGGAAAGTATGATTTGGCCAATCTGAAAGATCATACAAAAGATGCAGTAATCTGAAGCTTATAATTTCCAAATACTAAAAGATTATACTATATGCCCATATGAAATAAAACATTATTTTCACTAGCTTATAATTTTTAAAATATGAATTTAAAGTACTTTTATTCAATATTTAGATCATTTATCAGTTGGATGTGTCAGTGGTAGTTTTCGCTGGTCTTTAGAGTTCAAAATGGATGTGATTACAAACTAAATCAGCATCGATTTTTAAAAGACCTAAGAACATAAATGAAAAGTGTGAAAGAAAATTAATATTTGTAAAAAGCTATTGATGGATAAAATATATTTTTAAAACTTCTCAACTAATAGAATTTGAGAATGAGGAGAAAATAACAAAAGAAAAAATAACGATTTAAATCTCACTACACATATTCTTATGATTTGAGAAAGAGGCTCAGAGGAAAATACTTGTTATTGTACTGAAATGTCAGCCATTATATTTTTATTACACAGAAGGTCCAGAAATAATACTATGAATTCATCGTCTATCAGTGAGAATATTAGACTTAACATATATATATATATATATATTACTAATGTAATAGAAATGAATCTAATCTTGTCTGTAATTAGGCAATTATCACATTTTATTATAATTTTTCTCAAATCCCAGAGCCTGATTTGAATCTAGATATAAAAACATGTAACTTCAGATATTTGAATAAAACCCTGTATGGTTTACTATACTGGTATAATGATGGATTCATGAGCTAAACATATCTGTTTAAAAGCTTTATACTCTAATGTTACATGACTTTCTGAGATCTTTGCTCTGTGCAGTTTAACTGTGGTAAAATGATGAATTTTAATTTTTCATTGCTTAAATGTCACATGAACACATAGTTTATCATCACCAATTTCAACCATCATCAATCAATCCACTTTAGGAAGATCAGTTTTTCTGATCTGGACTGTCTCTTGTCCACATCATACCAGAAAATATCCTCATTTTATCTATTCACCTCATATGTGGTATTTTTCTATTACAATTTCTTGGAAATCCCATTTAAAACATCCACTTCTATTTTTTATGTTTTGTACTAATATGTTCAGTTCAATTCCACTTCAATCTCTAAATTCTTTCAATGAGGTCAGCAATATCTGTTTATATACTCATCCATATATTAGGTTATCAATATTTTTGTCACTCCCAACATACATTTCTGCATACTTTATCCCTGAAAATGGAAGTAGGCAATAAAGTACTACAACTAAACAATAACAAAACTTGCAAACACTTGTAAATGGATGTGACCATTTTAACTCCAAACAGGAAAAGGGGGAAAATGCTTTAGAAATTAGTTTTGCAATGTCTACACAAACCAATCTGTTAACAAGAATTGTGTTTACATATTGTAATGGTAAGAATTGTCCTTTCACGTAACAAAATCTAGAACCTAGGCCAAATACACTAAAGCTGATCGAATATGGATGCTCGGATCCAGAATCCGACCAACATTCAATCCTTTCACCTCTGCTCAATGATCTACCCTATGGATAACATTTCTCAACTTACACAGACATTCAATTTAACCTCAGTCCGGCAGTCACTCAGGGTGGACAAAAAGACGCATAAATTAGCTAATTGGACACTGATTTGGTTAGATATACACACATATGACTAAGTCATTAATTAATATATCAATGATTGATTATGCAATTTAATAGAATGATTCACATATAGATAAAATGATGTATGTGTAAATAGGGTAAAATGAACTAAGGGACAATAAAATATGAAAACGAGTTATAATTTTAAATATTATTAATTTAATAAAACAATAACAAATAATAAATCAAAATATACACAATTATGTGATGAGAACATGAGATATTATGCTCGTAGGTGTTGCATAACTAATAAGATTAATATTACATATCATCTCAATAGGTGTTCAACAAAAGGTAGTGCGGTATGGGGATTTATGCCTATATTAATATGCCAAATTTCTAGCTCTTTTGTAGTCTGCCAAATCATACTGAACTTTATAGCCAAAGTCATATAACTAACTTAATAGCACTCCTATGACGTCTATATATATATATATATATAGTTATGCCAAGCATATAATTAAGCTCAGAGATATGTAGGTTAGCGTGTTAACCTAGATTAGGACATACACTAATGCTAGATAAGCATTTAATATAAAGGGAGAGAAAACTGATTTATTATAGGTTTACCTATATACTCTATGGCACATATCAAAATATTAATAAAGTTCAAAGATGCGAATGGGTCATTATTCACGGGCTTCAGTCTCAAAGACTCGGTTGCCCTAAATCCACTCAACTTGCTACAAATAAGAACATCAGTAGTTCAGGCAGTCAGATAAGCATTAATCACGAATAATCTATGTCTTTGTGCCCTAGTTCTAAAAGTGTGTGCTTTACTCAAACTAAGTGGATAAGTGTGATCTCTGCCAGCAACTCATCAAGAATCATGCAGCAAGCAGATAATTGTACATTGTGTACTTTGTAAGGACATATCCACAACTTATACATATATAATGCAAATATGTAAAATTATATTATGCCTTAAAATTAGTTAGCGTCTATATGCTATACAATCCAGTTCTCAAATTTAATATTTCAAATATACTATTTAAGGACTAAATTAATTAGTAACCGAGTTTAATATTATCACCTGCATCTCAACATATATAAATCTAAGGAGGACAAAGCATATTTGCGAGGTAATTATGAATAAAACATTAAAATATGCCCTGAGAATATCTCTGCGGCTAGTTCCTATGATGTACGAGTTACATATATAGTTATAATTCATAACTAGAATTAAGCAAACTGCAATTTTAATTAGAGAATGACTGATTATTGTAATATTAATACCCAAAATTAATCAGTAAAATAATATCTCAAAACAGCGAGTGAGAAAATAATAATTCAATTATTTAATATTTATTATAGCAAAGATAATTACAACTCATCTATCTTGGATTTCCACTAACCAAGAGAACAAGCTGGATTTAAAAGTGGTTTTAGTACAGTAGATCATATTCAGGTATTGAGAGAAGTTATAGAAAGGACAAATGAATATGAGTTGTCATTATGTTTTGGATTTGTAGATTATGAAAAGGCATTTGATTCTATAAACATTTCATCAGTGATTAAAGCATTGGATCATCAAGGTATAGATCCAGGATATTGTCATATTTTAAAGAATATTTATAAAAATGCAACAGCAACAATTAGATTACATAATGATACTGGGAAAGTCAACATTGAGAAAGGTGTAAGACAAGGTGACTCCATATCTCCAAAACTTTTTACAGCAGTGCTGCAAGAAGTATTTTGTGGATTAAAATGGGAAACTAAAGGAGTGAAAGTAAATGGAGATTATTTAAGTCATTTAGATTTTGCAGATGATGTTGTTTTTGCAAATAATGCTTCGGAGCTGCAGGAAATGTTGCAGGAGTTATCAGATGAAAGTAAGAAAGTAGGACTAAAGATAAATGTTAAAAAGACTAAAGTAATGTTTAATTGATTTGCTCAAAATATGAAAATAAAGATTGATTATGATGAATTAGAAGAAGTTAAGAGTTACAAATACCTTGGTCAGATTATTAATACAGATGGAAACATAATGGAGGAAATTAATCATAGAATTAAACTTGGTTGGAGTGCTTTTGGTAGAAAAGAAAGGTTTTTAACAAATGTGTTTTACCAGTTCTTACTTATGGATCTGAGACTTGGACACTTAATAGAAGGGCATTACAGAGACTTCAGAACACTCAAAGAAGTATGGAGAGATGTATGTTGGGAGTAACAAGAAGAGATCGAAAATGCAATGTATGGATAAGAGAACAAACAGGTGTTACTGACCTCATTGAAAAAATTAAAAGATTGAAGTGGAGTTGGGCTGGACATATTGCAAGAAGAGATGATAATAGATGGACAATTGAAATTTTAAACTGGATTCCAAGAGATTGTAAAAGACCCAGAAGGAGACCACATGTAAGATGGATGAATGAAATAAGAAAGTGTGCAGGGGTGATGTGGAGAAGAGAAGCTAAAGATCGGAGAAGATGGATTAAACTTGGAGAGACCTTCATCCTGCAGTGGACTGATAATGGTTGATAATGATGATGATGATGATAGCAAAGATTTGAAATTATCTTCGCAGATGGATAAGCTAAAATTATATATATAAATACTTGCGGTTTCGAGTTATTTGGCATATCAAATACGTATATCAAAATGGTAAAATTATAGAATAAATTAAATAGATTAGGGATAGGCATAAAAGACCACAGAAAAATATACATTTGGTTTAAAATAGATTATTAGAGTTTTACGTTTTAACAGAGAAGTCATTATTACAAGTTTTACATTCAGACAAGATTTAAACATTAGCATTTAACAGTTTTCTTTGCAGATTTTAGGAAAGTTGGTTTGTAAAGGCACATTTAATAAATATCTAGCTTTTAAAAGAAAGAATTGAAAGTCACAATTTAAGAACAGAGCTGTGAGAGAAAATTTATCAATTTACCAGTCGGTTGTTTTCATTGCAGTTAGTTCTGGGCACTGGAAACTATAAGTTGACACTTTGGTGATGATTTACAGTTAATGGAGATTTTTCCACGGGCTGTTTTGCTGGTGTATGGCATTATATTTTATCGGACCAATGTCTTTTCCATCCCCGGATAAGGAAAGGCGATGAACGGTCGCCTACCTTACCCTGACATTTTGAAGATAAAATGAGCATGGCTTGTTGATAATGCACTTATTATATATATGATCGATCCTTGGAAACAAAACTTTAAGTATTTATACTTCTCTAACTCTGGCCACCTGTTTATTTTTACGACTTTGTTCATAGCTGAAAAGTCCATTTATTTATTTTTAAAAAATATATTTAATAGCCAAAGCTAGTAGAAAAACCCATTTATTTATTTTACAAAAACATTTTAAATTATGAAAACCAGCAGAAAAACAATTTTAATTACGACAACCGATTTAGATTTTGTTTTTCTGTCTTTTTCCACCTGCAATTTATTGTGACCTAATTTACAATTTGTTTACAAAAATCAAAAGTTATTTTGATAATTAGTAGAAAACTAATTTTATTACCATACAACGAAAATGGATTATTTTATATACATATGCGATTTCAATAATACAATAAAATTGGCTAAATAATTTAAACTAAAATATTTCTTAAACTAGAAATATTTATAAAATGGATACATATTTGTAATATATACATATACTATTAAATGCATGTTAGTGAGAGAGATTATACTATTAAATTACAGACTACTTACCGTTTGCCTATATATATGTGATTTTGCATATATAGTAATTTAACGTTATTCAAATTGGTACTCTGAGAGGGTTTAAACCTGGCATATGGATAGGTGTGTGGGTAGAATACGTGAAACAGGCAGGTGGATAAATCTGACTGTTTCAATATAGAACATGCTGTTCCATTTTTCTGACATTTTGAGATGCTGACTTTTAATTTCTTAAGCAAAAAGCTTTTTTAAATACTCCAATACCCTGCTTTATTACAGTTCTCCAATTTCACTGCCATATTTTCCCAGTCAAAACAATTGGCATTGTACTTCTTTGGAATGTCTTTAAGATATTCCTTAGAATTCCCATAAAATAATCGAGTTCACCATAGAACATCTTTTTGGGAAGTCTTGGATTGTTTATTCATCTTACACATCCAAGATTTTCCATAAAATGTTTAAAATACAATGGCAAGATCATAAAATCATTCACTGGTAACTTTCTAGATGTAATACTTTAGAATCCATTATTATAAAATCATAACTTAGACAACCAAATAATGTTATTATTTTTTCCTCAGAAGTGAGAGTCTGGATTTTTAATATACTATATCTACCATTTCAATTCAAATAATATGCTATTTGGCCATTCTAACAAATATTAGTAGTTCTCCATTGCTTATCACCCACATAGCGTAATTTATTCTAAGTGTCTAATATTCAAAAATTAATCATAAACTCTAATGAGTTATTGATGCCATGTTTAAATAATAGGAAGCCTTTACTATGAAATTTAATAACTGTATTGTTAAATAAATGAATGTTTCATATTTAGTATGGATTTTTTCAAAATCAAGATTAAGCTTCTAATGTCTAATGATGGTGATAAGTCATATGTATGGCCATGACACATAACTAATGAAAGATCATCAATAAAGATGTTGTATTACTTCGAATATAAGTGGCTCTTGAATTTAAGCCACAGTGGATTTTTAACCTTAGAAAAAAATCTAAAAATGATTTTATAAGTACAGTATTGAAAAATAAAAAACATTTTTATTTACTTAAATATATAATTTATTATTTTAATTGTTGTTAAATAACCAATATAAACATTTCTTTTGAATTCAGCATTATATGTAGACCATTTTTCCATCATTAATTAGTATGGGTAAGTAATAAAATTTAGTTAAAATATGTTGAGATACCACACAATTCCACATTGCTGTTGTTAATGATGGTAATATTATGGTAGAACATAGAGCAAATACATAATTGTTGAGGAGTGCAATATTGGCAGAAACACAATGTTAAAATATTAGTTTGGAATTAATATGGGTAATAAAAAAACTCAAAATTAAAATATGGCCCTACATGACTTGAATCTGCATAGCTGCTATGAAACAACAACTGGATTAACTTAGAATGCAAACAGGAAAACACACATTAACTGCTATTATTAACAATACTATTATTATAAGGATGCATAGAGCAAAGACATGACCATTTCAAATGCAAGATGAGCAGAAATATGATGTTAAAGTATGCACTTCTAATTTAATTAAGCTGCATCCTAATTTTACAACTTCAAAATTTAAATGAAAAGTGCCGCTTAAATTTCAAATAATAGAGCAGTTCTACCTAGACTAGAGCCATCTATTGTAAGCATGAATAACCAATGGACAAGGGATGATATGGTTCTATAATATTTCCAGATGAGTTCCTAGTTTTCAGTTTCAACAATAATGATTAAAATGCAAAGCAAGTGATTTCGCTTGGATTCAAATCTTATGTCCCCCCTTTTTTTAATTTTAGGCTATTGATTTGAATAATATAGACCAGAATTTCTTAAACTGTGGGTCATGACCCCAAATGGTCTCATAAAAATTTAATTCAGTTACATGAATTTAAAGAAATCCTTAGTCTCAATCCCTTCATTATCTTTAATAATTACATTTTCTGTACAGCGCAATTATAAAATCATAATGATGGCCAAGTTGAGCTATAAATTATATTTACAAATTGAAAAATAACACTAAATGCATCATAATAGTGGTGTGGCATTGCAATTTCAGCATATAACTTACTTCAGAATCAAAATGTATGCTGCAGTGGTGAGAATAAGGTTGCCGTCACTGTGATTGTATAATGCATTTCCAGTCAAGTTATTTGTTTTGGTTTCATTCCAACAAGTGTCCATATTGACCATATATTATCATATTTTACTGTTTTACTTGACTAAGGTTATTATTTATTTGAATAAATATTATGAAAGATGTTATTTTTTATATAAAAAAAATGCTTGTATACTTTCTCAATTTTTTATTCAAAATTTATCTTCCTATTAGTTATTACAAAAATTTATTTTTTATTTGAAATTTATTGTCATTTATTTATTAACAAGTAAAAACATATTTCTATTTTTTAAATTTAACAGATAATTTATAATTGATTTATTGATATTTTTAAATATTGAAAAATAAAACATATGTATTAAAAATTAGAACAGAGTAAATATGCTTCATATTATTAAACGAAAAACACAGCTGTCACTTTATGTCTCTGTTAACTATTAACTACTGTTATTTTATTTATATTTTAGAATAAAAATACTTTTTAACCATGGATAAATAGTTGAACTTGAGTACCAAAAAATGATGCAGATGGCAATGCTCCTTTTCAAACAGGATCTCACAATCAGTAAGAGGCATCTAAGATGCGAAAAATAAAATATGAAGAGACATTTCTCCAATTTGGCTTTACTTTCAACAACTGTGATGGTAATGAACAACCTCTTTGTTTAATTTGCAATAATGTTTTGTCTATGGAGAGTATGAAACCATCAAAATTAAAAAGGCATTTTGAATCTAAGCACCCTTCACATGTCAATAAACCAAAAGAATATTTTCAAATAAAGAAAAACAATATTTTGAGAAATTTATAACTGTTAATGAAAAATATTTACTCGCATCATATGAAGTTTCATATCTAATTGCTAAAAATAAAAAGCCATACAGCATTGGAGAAGATCTTATATTACCCGCTGCTATTAAAATGATAGAAATACTTCACAAAAGTAAATATGGTGATGAATTCAGAAAATTCTTTTATCAAATGACACTGTCACTAATAGAATTTCTGAAAATAGAAATGACCAATTAATTACTAGGCTTAAAGAAAACCCAACATTTACAATTTAGTTGAATGAAACAACTGATATTTCAAAAATAGCTCAATTATTAGTATATGTCAGATACATTTATAAAGAAACCATTCAGGAAGAATTGTTATTTTGTCATTCTTTGAAAGAACATACAAGAGAGGAAGACATATAATAAAGTTGACAATTTTTTTTTTAAAACTGAAGGTTTAGAATGGAAAAATTGCATAAGCAATGACTGGTGAAAACTGTTTATTTTCAAATCTTTGTAAAGACATGGACTCTGAATATAAAAATTTATTATTACATGCAGAAGTAAGATGGATGACAAGAGGGCAAAGTTTAAGAAGATTATTGGTATTAAAAAAAGAAATTATTGTATTTTTAACCAAACAAAAATTTGATTTTGCTACTCTTTTTGAAAATGATTTATGGCTATCAAAGCTGTGCTATTTGTCTGATATTTTTGAGAAGCTAAATGATCTTAACTTGTCTCTTCAAAGAAAAAATAGCAATATTTTTACTTCGAATGATAAAATTGAAGGTTTTATTATAAAGACATTTGGAAGAATAAGTGGAAAATGATTCATTGGAAATGTTTTAGACTATCGACAATTTTATAATTGAAAAAAATAATTGTAAAACTTTAAAATAATTGTAAAACTTAAAAATTCTACAAACACAGTTTTGCAAATACTTTATATCGAATTTAGATTTCAAAAAATTATCTTGGATTTAAAGACCATTTTTGATTGGCATTAATGAGATTAATCACCCATCATATAAAGCCCAAGAGGAATTTGCTAAGCTATTGAGTGACTGAAACTTTAAAGTTGACTTTCCACAAAAATCCTTCACTGAATTCTGGATTGGAGTTAGGACTGAATTTCCCACAATTTCTGAAATTGCATTGAATGTTCTTCTGCCATTCAGCACCACATACTAATGTGAAATGACTTTCTCAGCTTTAATGTATATTAAATCCAAATATCATTCAATGCTGAAAAATGTTGAAGATGCTTTGCATCCAGTAATACTAAATATTTCACCAAGATTTAATTTATTGTGCAGCCAAAAACAAGCACATTCACCTCATTAAAATGTGATTTTCTTTCATTAATTTTTATGTACTTAAAACAAATTCTAAAACTATGTATTTTCATATGTATATTGTTAACCAAAGAAAAATTATTTATGGGAATAGCTCAAGGTCCATGGATTGTGGTTATCACTTCCTGTATTACAAATCTTTATGAACTCTCGAGTGATATTAAAGTTTTGTTTTTTTAAAGCCACAATAATTAATAAAAGCGATGATTGTATGTGTGAAATTGTAATTTTAAAATATAATAATACAATATAGATAAAGCCATTTAAATTCATCCTAAATTTCACATTTGATAATTTCTATTGACATAATTACTTCTTAGATGTCAAAAAATCAAATCAGATTATTAAATCTTGCTTCACCATATTTGCTTTATTCTGTAATTAATTAGAGTTTATGGGTGTGTGTGCTTTCTCTGCCTGAAAGCAAATTATAATAAACAACATTAGGAACAGGTATCACTGTCACATAAAAAACAAAAGGAAGTAATCTAATGCTGCACAGTGGCATAAATGGTAGAGCCAACTTGTGATCCTTTCCTTTTCATTCTCAAGTCCTATTCTCTACCACTGCTCTAAACCATACAGAGTATGGTCAATTGACAAGCTTTGATTATCACTGGAGATAGTTATTCAGTACTTGCTCTTTTATGCAACATAGTTTAATATGTCAACTGTTGTTAAACCTTACACTGAATACCAAGAAAAAGTGGAAACAGCAGAGGGCTTCTAAAATCATTTATACCAAATAATAAACAAATGCACACATACACAAACAATAGCATAAGTGATTACATAATGAAGCATATAATTAAGTATAGACAAACAACCATAATGGACTAATTATAGTTTTTTTAATGTGTCAAAGCATCAGCCAGGAAGCAAACCCCATGTCAACTGCTTGTAAGGTGGCTGTGCTAAACACTTGGCCACCAATGCTTGATTGGACTAATCATAGTTATTAAAGTGAAAGTAATGTTATGATTGTGATGACCATGAGAGGTGGGTGGTGGGGGTGAGAGATAAATTAAAAATAGGAGCAGAAAATAAAACATTTTGTTTTGGAAATGTGATATCATATGGAATAAACTAAAATAAAATCTTAAATTTTTATGCTTATAAGTTTTGGAGAAGTAAAAACTAAATATTAATAACAATAACAGCAAATATGATGAATAAAATATGGGGGGGGGGGCACAAAACATATGAAAAATAGGATTTTCAGCCAAATGTAACATTTTTATACATATATTTACTCCTCATGTGCAATATATATCGATTGCAAAATGTATATTAAGAATCAAATTCAACTTTAATATTCCAGACACCCCTAATTTAAATGAACCCATTTTAATTGAGTTCAACTAGCTTAATTTAAATGAATGGATCCAAACCATATAAGTAAACATTATTGGTTTATTATTTACGATGACAACCAATAATAAATGGTATCAATAGCTAATCAATAATAATACCTACAGGTATTAATTACTATATGTTATTCTGAGATTTGTGAGGTTTATGTACTAAAAGAATTTGCTCTGTATGCAATGCATTTTAAATGAGTCATATATCAAAGTATTGTTCACAGTTTAATGTATCATAATATCTAAATATCTCAATTTGTCTTTGGACAGCAAATCTTGCCAACACAGAAGAGTAAAAATATAAAGAGATTTCCTACAATATTCATAACTGATTCCAGAAGATAATTTGTTACTGTACTTGTTCATTTCAGCATATATTAAAATACATTTATTTAGAGGGGATTCATTTCAGGCTGACAGACTAGAACAAGGTTATCATCATCCACAGCAGCCATATAATACAAAATTAAAAACAAGTGCATAAAAGGTCAAATTAATTTATTTAACTTTTATAGTGTATATATAAATTTGAAAAAAATAATAATAACAATTTTTTCCTGATGAAAATTACAATCAAACTTTTTATAATAAATGCAAAAAAATATCTTACATTCATCAAAAGTATGCACAAACTTCCTTAATTAAAATAAAAGAACTGAAATAAGATAACTACCAATCTTAGTGCTGCAAACATTTTCATTTGATCATTATAACATGTAAAAAAAGTGTTTTTGCACTAACTTCCAAACACTGATAGAAAATTTAACAAAACATAGTTAAATATTCCCCTAATGAAAACTATGACCAAATTTTTAAAAGTATAGAAAAAATCTTACATAAAAAGCATAAACAAACTTTCCCTAATAAACATCCACACAGAGGTGGAAATTATTTCTTTAATAACATGTACAATAATTAGTTTTCTAACTATGATGGACTACCTCAAAGCAAAAATTATATAATATGTAGTGCAAGAAAAACATAGTAGTGGATATTAACCTTTTAGCTGCTCATATTTTTTTGAATTTCTAATAATTGTTTCATTATATTTCTAACTTTTTATTACATTTTCATAAATTTTAAATTACATATAAATATAAATTTACAAATAAAAATCACTCTTAAAAATATTTTAATTTTAAAAATATACAAAAGTAATAAATTAAAATGCATAATCAGAAATTAAATTAGTTTTGTTTTTAACTCAGTTTTTAAAACCAAAATGAATTCTCGTTCAGTTTACACAAAACAATGAAATTCTGTTTTAATAATTAAAATTATGCTTATAATTTTTTTAAATGACAAATATATCTGCTATGGTCATTTTGAAAATATTTTATTTCTGCCATTTTGTCAGTATTATCTTCTCTTTTTTAAAATAAATATTTTCAAATAAAATTTAACATATTCTTAGGAAAAAAAATATTTTGCAAAAATAATCCTAAACATATAAACAAAAAAATGCATGTTTTCATTTTTGAAATCTAAATAAATGCACAAGCTCTTTCAAAAACTCTCATAAATAATCAGAGAGTAAAGAAACTACCATTTAATAGTGATATTGGATCATTTGTATTAGGTTTATACATGATACTGATATCTAGAGGATTTTTAAAATTAATATTATTTAAATGCCATTTTTTCTATCAAATAAATGCAAAACTGGCAAAAAAAATGCTAGATAGCTGCAAATCAGTGAATTTAAGCCAAAAAGACAGAAATATCACTATTATATATGCTCTCTACACAAGTATTGGCTAAAAGATTAATAATCACAGAATTATAAATTTATTAGGTTCATATTAGTACACAAATAGGAAAGATTTTATGACATAGTGATGAATTACTAATGTATTAAATTAGACAGATAAGAAAAAGATCAAACTAAAACAACAATGAAGTTTAATGAAACAATTTATTATTGAATTATAGGGCACATTTAAATCTTAATTAAAAACTTTTACAATTAATTTTATAAATTTAAAAAAAATACACGATTTTCTCCGAGAACACTTACGTTTTCAATGCTGCTTTACTTCATTTTACTCCAGAGTCATTTATTATAAGCGTGAATAATCAATGCAAGTGAATGCAATTATGGCATTTATAAGCACTGATTACCATTTGGCTTATGGCCTTCATCAGTGAGAACATTGAACAATAGTGCACACTATAATATGCATATGTTTAACATGCAAGAGACAATTTTACTTCTCTAATGCAACCAAGATAATAGCTTAAATTTTTTAAACAAAGCCTTATATTGTGAACCCAAAGCAATTTTTTGATATAGTTTTATAGATTTAATACCAGGCTAATAACTAAATTTCAGTGATTTCAGTTTATGCTAACTGTATATCTTATTTAACTTTTAATTAATTTAGTTTATACCATGGCTCAGCAATGTTTTTACTATAGTCATTATGTTTAAATACACTGACCAAAAAACTGAAAGACCCATTTATTTATTTGAGTAATAATATCATAACAGTATCAGTGAACATGTAACAAAAGTTGAATTTTTTGGACAAACAAAAAATTACTTGAACAGTTTAATTAATTTATTCACAAATTTCTATCATTTAAACATTCATAATACACGGTAGCCTTTGTTTTATATGGCTGAATCAAAAAACAAAATGAAAAAACTGGATTTTTCCCTCTGAGTCAAAAATTATATTACAAATAAAAAATTTAAATACCTTTGTATATCATGTATGTGGCTTCCAAATCCAGCTTGCTGATTCCTGGTTTATATGGACAAAACATCATATATCCTTCTCTGCTTATACTTTGTGTGCTCTCTGGAATAGTTTACTTCAGTTTCTTCTACAGCCATTTATTGCAAACTTTAATAATTAATGTATAGATGGATATTGTGACCATGCACCTCATTTTCATTTTTTATATAAAAAAATAACTGTTATAATCCCCTCCTGCTTTATAAAAATACTTCATAATCACTTAAAGTGTTCAATCAATATAGCTATAAAGAATTTTTCTTTTTTAAAAAAATTTCTGTACAGAAAGTTTGTATTTAGATGCCAATAGAGTTTTGACTTTAACAACCATAATCATTACTCTTATTATATGAATCTTTATTGCATGCCTGTATATACAATAAAAAATAACATAAGGGCATTTAAAATACATATAAAAACAATAGTTTAACATAATGACTACAGCACTTTTAGTGTAGATATAATATTGATGAGGCAGGGGCAGGCATAATAGAATGTATAATTATTGTACAGAAATTGAATGCTAAGACAACTAATTTGCTACAATATCTAGGAAAATAAGTAAAAAAAAAGTTTTAAATAAACAATATACATCAATAAACCAAACCCATTCTAATTTGCAGTTTAATACAATGTTGCTTAGTAAATCCTTCCAAATCATCAAAAAGATAAAGCAAAGATACCATTTTTCCTATATTAAAATGTATATAATGAATAATATCACATAAGGTAGGGACTGGTTTTTATCAGCTTTTAACACATTGTGGAAAGGTGTAATCACAAACATATGTTTCATATAAAAGATGTGAAATAGATGATAAAGGCAGACAGAAAACAGTCCCTACCTTGGGTGAGAGTTGTATAGTGAAATTGCATTACAGAAATATTTTTCATTAAGTGAATAATCTTTAGTCTAATGAATGACTAATAAAAATTATTAATATATTTCCATTAGGTGGTCATTGTGTCAAAGTTGTGAAGATAGTAAGTTTGTCAATTATCAATTAAACTGTAGTAAATGACTATCTATAGATACTAAACAATGATAAAGATATATGTGATTGTAGTCTGGGTTATCTGATGAGTGCTCATTTAGCACAAAATGTGCATCTTGGAGGTCACAAATCTTTTTCACGTCTTTAGTCATATGTTTGTGATTGTATTGCTTCATAAGTGCGGATAGAAACCAGTCTTTATCTTATGGAGAATGATATATTGACAGATTCTCTAAACTGCCTGCAGCACCATCTCTGAATTAATGCATGTTATTTAGTGACATAATGGAGCTCTCATTAAAAACAAAGAATTAGCTTGTGTAAATTTGACTAAGGCCTTCAAGAGTGGACATTTTGGGGTCATAAGATTGGCAACATTTATAAATTTTTCCATTTGGTCATTGGGAAATAAGACTATCTTCGAAAGTGAAGAAGAATATGACATGATGAAAATGTCTTTACACTTACTAAAAGAAATTAAAGAATTAGACCAAAAATTTTCTCAGAATTGGATGTTCAACCAGACCTGGTCCCTAATAAACCTAAAACAAAGTGTAGTACCGATGATGAAAAAAATATAAAGTTGTAAATCCACAGATATTGAGAAAATTTAAAGAACCATTTATCTAAAACATTCTAGATAAACTTTATATGAAAGAGATCCAAGAACTACAAAATGCCATTATAAAGTTACTCACCTAATTGATGAATAATAGGAAAGGGCTTTCATTTGATTAATGGATCAGTTTTAATCAATGGCCCAATAAATATATTAAGACTGCTTTAACAATGTTTAATGACAACCGATTTGTTTACTGTAAAGAATCTGATATATTTCATGTAATTTTCAGTCTTATGTATTCTATGAAAACCTACTTTAAAGCAATTTTTATCAATGCAATCCCTATATTGGATTGGCTAACCTCATGATCTATAAGTAAAGTGTATGGTTTTCATATATAATTCATAATGATTAATCTATCGATATTTAAAATGTTAATAATACACACAGAAACATTGGAAATGCTCTTCACTTGATAGGATAAAACCCTATAGACTAAATGGCCAAATATGGTTTAATCATTGTCCACATGTTCATAAATTAAACAAACTTATGTGTTTGAATTGACTAACACCATCACATATGTGATATACATGATCAGATTAATGTAAATGGGCCACTACTATGATTTCTAGAATGGGAAGTTATATGTCTTCAATTTCTAGTGATATCTAATGTCTTAATGTAATTGATACAAAATTGTTTTTTTTTGTTTGTATATACAAGCGTAACCTCTGATTTTGTTGACTGGTTTCCTTTGAGATTGATATGTAAATGTCTTTCCTTTTGTAAATGATTCTTATGGTTTGTGAATAAAATTTCCTTTGAAAGATAATGGAGCTATTAACAACAAAAAGTTTATGATGCTAATATATCTATATCATTTTCAGTGCTCTTCCTGCCTTCTTGAAATCTTGCAAAACACTTTAAAATATTTTTGTAACTCATGTCTTCACTAACATACAGTTTGAATCATTTCAAATATTTCCACGATTTAAAACAAAATATAATATTAAAACATTATTTTATCATGAGTTAAGATATAAAACAAACTTGTCATATTTCGTGTCATACTTATAATCCAGACTTGTTGTCACCTTAAAATATTTGCAGTGAATAGTTAAACTATGTCATCATTATCAACCATTATCAATCCACTGCAGGATGAAGGTCTCTCCAAGTTTAATCCATCTTCTCCGATCTTTAGCTTCTCTTCTCCACATCACCCCTGCACACTTTCTTATTTCATCCATCCATCTCACATGTGGTCTCTTTCTGGGTCTTTTACAATCCCTTGGAATCCAGTTTAAAATTTCAATTGTCCATCTATTATCATCTCTTCTAGCATTATGTCCAGCTCAACTCCACTTCAACCATGTCATTATGTAGCATGTGTATATTCAGAAGTGGTATTATTTTTTAAAATTTTCTGTTAAGTTCATAGCAAACAAAATTATCTAAATTAAATATTAAAAAAAAAAAAGATTTGGGGAGTTTTATTGGAAAGAATACCTCTCTACACACCTATTGTAGACGAGTGTTAGAAAATATTTAAGAGCAGATAAGAAACTTGGGTCATGGGCCTGATTGAGTATTCCAGAAATGTTTATTCACAAGAACTACACACATTCTTCTTTTTTTTTAACGCCATTATTGGCTGTAAATATCCATTAATATTCCTTGGAGATCTATATATGTTGTAGGGAATTATTCTAAATTACGAGTATATTTTTCGATTTTTTTTGTTGTTGCTAAAACCTGTACTAATAAAAATTTACTGTAAACTAAAGTAAAGATTAAATAAATAAATAAAATATTATATTAGAAATTCGATACTTAATTGTAATTTGTTTTATGAATCAGTTAAAACATCAAGAAGCTTTTGTTTTTTAACATGAAAAGAAAAAGATATTGCCATATAATTTAAACTATTACAACTTTTAAAAATTGTTTATATGTATTGAAATGGTAAATCTGATTCAGATTTGCCATTTCATTGTCTGACCTACCTAGTCACTTATTAACGAGGGTTAATTAAAGCCCACTTATGTAAATAGAGAAATGTATTATTTTCAACATTTGTTTTTTTATTATTTTAAACACAACTATCTTGAATAAATTACTAAAATTTATTTTGGATACTACTAATAATGTTTAATTATACTAACACACTAAGTTATTGTATTTATTAAAAAGAAAAAAAGATTCAAATAATAAGTTTTGAATTTTTTTTTTTTTTTTTAATATGTTGTTTGTATATTTAAAATATCTAATTTTTTTTTCTTTAAAAATCCAAGATGGCCTTTTTGAAAGATTTGTACCTTGATAAGAAGTTTAAAATAAATGTTATATTAAAACAGTTAGAAAATTCCAAAATCCGTTTTACTTTGGAATTTCTATTAATTAATTGACATTCTACATTGTTAGATAAAAATTATACTGAAATCTCTATCGCTCCTTATCGAGGTATAAACTTTCTAAAATAGAAACAAACTATTATTTCCTAGTCTTGCCTTGGTGGTCGAGAGGTCAGCGCGGCAGATACTATGACACTTAAAAAAAAAGTATTATTTCCTCTTGTGTTACAGAAGAGCTGAAGACAAATCACCTCAGGCAGCACATAGTTCGAATACCAATGCTAAGGTATAAAGAGTGGGGGTTTTTTTTAAAGAAAAAAGAAAGACAGAAAAGAGAGTTTCAGAATGTCTCCATGCAAGTTAAAATGTTGAGTGAGTAGTTAAAAAAAAATCACCGCCCGTCCCTTCCTGAGACCTGAAATCTCCTACTATGCTGCTGCCAGAACCTGCCTTCAAATGCCACCTGCCATCAACGTTTGCCCACGCATTCATTCCAGGGAGCACCAAGATAAATGCCGAAAAATTCCAATCCTATCGGCCAGATCTTAGAACATAAGTTCATTACCACTAGAATTGTAATTTCTTTTAGATTTAAAAGTATGTAATTAAGTTTATTGAAAATATTTTTAACTGACTCTTTAACCCCTTTTTCTTTTTAAATTATTTCTAATGTTTTTTTTTAATAACTCAAGCTCACAACAATTTTAATATGTTGATTATTGAATATAAAAATACTTATTTGTTTTTGTATATTAATTTTAGTTTGAGATTTCATGCTTTGATTTTTATTTTATTTTGATAAACTTCACTCGCGGAGGCTCGAGAGTAATTTGCTAAGAGAGCAAATTATGTTCGCAAGGGGAAAGGGAATTTTTTTAGTAAAGAATGAATTAATTTAAAATAAAAATAAATTATTATTATTCTAGGTTAAAATTAATAAAAATAAATTGATCTACTATTTTACGTAAATAACCAACTACTTTACGTAAATATTTAATTAACAATAACCAAACATAAAGAATAAGGAAAATTACTTCTCAAATAAATTCCTTCTTCCCACTTTCCTAACTTTAAAAAAAAGAGGCATGATAATTAACTGATACTTTCCAGCAGCGCTGTTATTATGACAAAATATATAGCTTTTTATTTTGTTTTAAATTAAAGAAATATAAAATTATAGAATCCTATCCTAGGAAATCTATAATAAAATTATTTAAATGATTACTATCAGTATATTCTGATATACATACATTCGACATAACTTCACTTGCAAAAAAAAAAAAAAGATAAATTTATTTTTATTTTAAATTAATTCATTCTTTGCTAAAAAATTTCTTTTCTCCTTGTGAACATAATTTGCTCTCTTAGTCAAAATAAAATAAAAATCAAAGCATGAAATCTCAAACTAAAATTAATATACAAAAACAAATAAGTATTTTTATATTCAATAATCAACATATTAATTGTTGTGAGCTTGAGTTATTAAAAAAAAACATTAGAAATAATTTAAAAAGAAAAAGGGGTTAAAGAGTCAGTTAAAAATATTTTTAATAAACTTAATTACATACTTTTAAATCTAAAAGAAATTACAATTCTAGTGGTAATGAACTTATGTTCTAAGATCCGACCGACAGGATTGGAATTTTTCGGCATTTATATTAGTGCTCCCTGGAATGAATGCGTGGGCAAACGTTGATGGCAGGTGGCATTTGAAGGCAGGTTCTGGCAGCAGCATAGTAGGAGATTTCAGGTCTCAGGAAGGGACGGGTGGTGAAACTCTCTCTTCTGTCTTTCTTTAAAAAAAAACCCCACTCTTTATACCTTAGCATTGGTATTCGAACTATGTGCTGCCTGAGGTGATTTGTCTTCAGCTCTTCTATAACACAAGAGGAAATAATACTTTTTTTTTTTTAAGTATTATAGCATCGCCGCGCTGACCTCTCAACCACCAATGCAAGACTAGGAAAGAATAATTTGTTTCTATTTTAGAAAGTATATACCTCGATAAGGATCGATAGAGATTTCAATATAATTTTTATCTAACAATGCAAAGTAATGGATTTTGGAAATTTCTAAGAGTTTTAATATAACATTTATTTTAAACTTCTTATCAAGGTATAAATCTTTCAAAAAGGCCATTTTGGATTTTTAAAGAAAAAAAATTAGATATTTTAAATATATATATATAAAACAACACATCAAAAAAAAAAAAAAAATTCAAAACTTATTATTTGAATCTTTTTTTCTTTTTAATAAATACAATAACTTAGTGTGTTAGTATAATTAAACATTATTAGTAGTATCCAAAATAAATTTTAGTAATTTATTCAGGATAGTTGTGTTTAAAATAATAAAAAACAAATGTTGAAAAAAATACATTTCTCTATTTACATAGGTGGGTCAGACAGTGAAACGGCAAATCTGAATCAGATTTATCATTTCAGTATGTATACATATTTTCATTCCACCAATTCATTTAGAAAATGTAGTTTGAGTGTATCTTGAAATTATAAAATCCGCTAGTCTGAAACAAGTGAAATAAACCCAAAGAGTGAGGAGAATCTGAGTATTCTTATGCTATTGAGCTAATATTTTAGTATTTGTTTAATGTTAAAGGGTATATAATCTTGTTAATAGAATAAGTGGGTCTCATAATTGATAATGTCAAGTAAACATAATTTAGTAATTAAAATTACCAATTTTTTTTTTTTTTTAAAGCTATATATATAAAGCCATGAATTAATTACCTATAGCTAACTTGTTGCCAAATGAAATTCATAGCAACAACAGATCAAACTCAATAAATTAATAGAAACGATTAATAATATATATTTCTTTAGTGTAGTCTCTACTTTTATAATCATCATCATCTCTCCCAAACAATTAAAAACAGCCTAATTAAAAAAAAATATAGCAGTTTTCTTTAACTTGTTTAGGATTTTAAGAGAAAAAAATATTTCCTTTGAATTTTTCAGTCCTATAGTTAGGGGGGGGGGATTTTTTTCATTTAATTAATGGCTTAGAATGTGTTTATTATTATTGTTTTGTTAGATGAATATGAAATGATAAACCATGTGAGAAATAAAAATTTAATCTGTATGTATGAAGAAAAGTCATGGTTAACTAATTAGTATGCACCAGAACATCCAGTGTTAGAAAATGTACCAAATTTAACATATTAACGCCATGCAAGTAAACAAATGTTAGTTATTATAGGGCAAGTTTGGATTTTTTTTATTTTCTTAAATTCAGTTTACACAAATAGTTAAGATTTTATTATTGTTTAATTTCTGTAGAAATATATCCAAATTTCGATGAATTAAGTGCTATCAAATCAAATATAAATATATATATACAACAAACCACACACAACTCTATAAATCTTGATTTTTTTATAAGAACTATTATAACATTTAAATCATCATCATTGTCAACCATTATCAATCTGCTGTGGGATGAAGATCTTTGCAAGTTCAATCCATCTTCTCCGATCTTTAGCTTCTCTTCTCCACATTACTCCTGCACACTTTCTAATTTCATCCATCCATCTAACATGTGGTTTCTTTCTGGGTCTTTTACAATCTTTTCAGAATCCAATTTAAGATTTCAATTGTCCATCTATTATTGTCTCTTCTAGTAATATGTTCAGCCCAACTCCACTTCAGCCTTTTAATTTTTTTCAATGAGGTCAGTAACACCTGCTTGTTCTTTTACCTATATATTGAATTTTTGATTTCTTCTTGTTACTCCTAACATGCATCTATCCATACTTCTTTGAGTGGTCTGAATTCTCTGTATTGCTCTTCTGTAAGTGTCCAAGTCTCAGATCCATAAGTAAGAACTGGCAACACACATTTATCAAAAATCATTCTTTTCAAACACATAGGCATATTTCCTTTTAGTATCAAGTTATTTCTAACCAAGTTTAATTCTATGATTAATTTCATCCATTATGTTTCCATCTGTAGGAATAATCTGACCAAGATATTTGTAACTGTTATCTTCTTCTAACTCATCATAATCAATCTTTATTTTCATCTTTTGAGAAAATCCATTAAACATTACTTTAGTCTTTTTAACATTTGTCTTTAGTCCTACTTTCATGTGATAATTCCTGCAACATTTTCTGAAGCTCTAAAGCATTATTTGTAAAAACAACTACATCATCTGCAAAATCTAAATGACGTAAATAATATCTGTTTACTTTCACTATTGCTGTAAAAAGTTTTGAAAGATATGAAGTCATCCTGTCATCATGAAATCTTGCAAACCATTTAAAAACACTAACTTGTGATTCACTGCTATTTAGTTTGAATCATGGTCCATTATACGTTAAGATATCAAAAGTCATATTTGACATAACTGGTGATTGACATAATAGCATTTACAATTTTTGTGGTGAATAGCAAAACTGGTTATTTAATATGTGTTGCTATAGAGATAACAATGTGTGCACCTTGAAGAACCAACCTTAATATAAAAAAAATACTAAATTGTGCACAAAAAAATCTAATTTAAAGTCTGTTTAGGAATTTTTAATCTGGTTTCTCCTATCATCAGTTAACTAATTTCTCACATTTAAAAACACTAAACTGCTCTATAATTATTCCTTCTTTTAATTTTCTTTCTACTGTATTTTTATTTTGCATTTTCATCACCTATTTGCCATGAGCTTTGACAATCAAACATAACATTTTATTAAGGTTATCTTTACTATCTACAAGTATTCG
Organism: Epiperipatus broadwayi; assembly: GCA_028023455.1. NCBI lineage: Eukaryota > Metazoa > Onychophora > Udeonychophora > Euonychophora > Peripatidae > Epiperipatus > Epiperipatus broadwayi. The sequence goes on along the minus strand of JAQFVV010007309.1, from coordinate 36,372 downwards.
ATTTCTTAAGAAAATCAGAATAAGTTTTTTCTAACCCCACAGATAATTTCATATTTAGTGTCAAAATAATTCTAATTACTTATCTAAACATTTGGAAAAACTAATCCCAACATCATTACTTTACACTTATATCACTCCACAACATTATTTAACTTTCAATACCACCTGTATAAACTCTTTAAACCTTTTCTATTATTTTTTTAATATATCCAGTAGTGTAAAAAATTCTATCAAATGGTTACTTTGCAGAAAGTATTAATCTCTATATATTTCTTAATACTTATTCTCTAGATGGAATAACAAAGACTAGAGCTAATGGAGTCTGGAGCTTAAGGTTAATTAACTATGGCCAGCTATCACTTTTAATGCCCTGCCTTTTTATAAACTCCTAAACAATAAACCAATTATTTATTTTATAATTCTAAGCACTCCAATTGCCTCTTATCTTTACTATTTCTGTATTTGTTCTTGAAAGAGAAACATCAAAACTATTAGAAATACAATTTGTCATATGCTTTATCATACTTTCATTGCAAGAGAAATAATTTTTATTTGATAGAGTTGTAATTGAACAATATCTACTGGCGTTCTTGAAATGCAAATTGCAATGTAAATATCAATTTTCTCAAAATATTTTTTCATCACAGCTCAATAATCCTGAAGGGATCACTTCAATTGTAAGTGTTTTGCTAATTTTCCTCCATCAATGCATTTTATCAATTATTACATAACCTATTCTGATCAACACAACTTTGTCAATTAATGTAAATAAAAAATATTACCATTATGTAAATCACACATTCTTCCAATCTTTTCAACAAATTCACTTGATTAATAATTAGCTTATTTCTATTTGCAATCATTATTTATCCAATCCCTGTTTTCTCCATCAAAAGTTATTCTACTTTAAGTTACACTTTTTCATTTTAATTCTTTGTTCCATAGGATTTTCCTCTGCCACTTTGACCTCTCCCCTGCCACAATTTTCTTTATATTCTCCAAAATTCCCTTTTAACAATTTTCAAAATGTTTTTTTTATTTTTTCCTTAGCTTGGTTATCTCAATTCTGCTACAACTAAACAAATCTGAGTTTTATTTTTGTTTTGGAATGTGATAACTGGTAATCTAAACCAATTTTGAATCTTAACACAATCTAATTGAAATTTCTTTTGTTAGAACTTTGTAAATTGTTATCATTTTTAAATTGTATGTAGTATTATATTATTTTCTCTATAAACTTCTATCATCTCATTTGTTACCTGCAATTCCAAATGTTAAACAATTTTATCATCTTTATGTTACCATACTATTTTGATTTTTTTAATGATTCTACTCTTATTCTTACGAGTGCCAAAGCACAAAACCATGGTCAGGAGTTTGGGGAGGGATTCCTGACAGAGATATTTTAAGTGCTGGCTCTGGCTAAGCATTTATCACAAAGCTTGTAGAGGTATTGGCAATCCTCATTGTTTATAACTTACAAGCTTAAGAGATAGAGTCATGTGATCTATGACTCTTATTTTGACTATTTATAGTCTCTGTCATAAGTCTTATGCAATTTTATATTGCTAAGACTACTAATATATGGTATTGCTGAACATCTATCAGTCCCATATAGCTATTTGAGTTGGATAGCTGGGTTTGAAGACATGTAGTCTGAAAATTTTAGATTTTCCAATCAATAGATAACTTTTAGATAAATGCTTGGCTTTGGGTTGGTATTTTTAGATCTAGTGTCTGAACCTACCCTGAAACCTCTCTGAGAAGTGCCAAAGCATGAAACCATGGTCAGGGATTTGGGGAGGGTTCCTGACAGAGATATTTTAAGTGCTGGCTCTGGCTAAGCACTTATCATAAAGCTTGTAGAGGTATTGGCAATCCTCATTGTTTATAACTTACAAGCTTAAGAGATAGGGTCATGTGATCTATGACTCTTATTTTGACTATTTATAGTCTCTGCCATAAGTCATATGCAATTTTATATTGCTAAGACTACTAATATATGGTATTGCTGAACATCTATCAGCCCCATATAGCTATTTGAGTTGGATAGCTGGGTTTGAAGACACGTAGATGTCTGAAAATTTCAGATTTTCCAATGAATAGATAACTTTTAGATAAATGCTTGGCTTTGGGTTGGTATTTTTAGATCTAGTGTCTGAACCTATCCTGAAACCTCTCTGAGAAGTGCCAAAACATGAAACCATGGTCAGGGGTTTGGGGAGGGATTCCTGACAGAGATATTTTAAGTGCTGGCTCTGGCTAAGCATTTATCATAAAGCTTGTAGAGGAATTGGCAATCCTCATTGTTTATAACTTACAAGCTTAAGAGATCGGGTCATGTGATCTATGACTTTTATTTTGACTATTCTTACATTCTCTTTGAATGACATTTTCAATTTCTAAATACAACATTCTTTCCTTCATCACTGTCAAAGTTATTGAGTGGTGGTATATATAATATCCAACTCTTGAAATGTTTTTAATTTATAATCAGACTATCCTTTATTGTAGTACTATATAAAATTGTACTTGAAACTAAATCAATATCTACACAATTGTTAGCTTTTATGTCCAGAATACTGCATTTAACATTATTTTATTAGTTTATCTTATTTTAGATACAGTTTATCAGGCTATAGTTTTAGTAAATTTTCAAAATATTTTCTAATGGGTTTAGATAAATTGTCATAACTGGATTAATATGATCAATTCTGGAAACTGACACTTCTGCTGAAATAGTTTTCCACTTGTTTTATCTGTCCACCTAAATTGTATTTTTGAAATAAAGACTATTTGTTATAAAATAAAATGCTTTTAAAGCATTCGTATACCTGGTTCATAAGATAAAACATGAAGTGTGACTAGTTTGAATCTTTGTCAATCCTTTTTAGTATTCTTTCTGCAAACCACTTGAAGACATTTTTACAACTACATACTATTGCAGCATTAGAAAATGGCTTAGCAAGAACTCCTCCTATGGGTAGATGTCATGGGAGCATTTTTGCTGTAATTTAAATTGTGTAAATGATCAGACAATTGCATTGGGGAGAGACTATTATCAAATGTTATAGCAAAAAAGGATATCTTGATGCAGGATATAACTTTATTAGTATTGATGACTACTGGATGCTAATGCAAAGATCACCAAATGGATCCTTAATGGCAGATCCTAAGTGATTTCCTAACAGCATATTCTTGCAGAATATATTCAGTCTTGGACTCCATTTTGTATATATGAAGATATTAGCACCAAAACTTGTGGTGGCTATCCTGGGAGTGAAGGCTATGAAAAATTAGATGCAGAAACTTTTGCATCATGAATTGTGGATTACTTGAAACTTGATGGATATTATAAAAATCCTTCAACTTTTTGAAATATATATCCTATGATGGGTAAATATTTAAATGATACTGGATGACCTATTACCTACTCTTGCAGCTGACATTCTACTGTTTTAATAAATTATACTTTAATGGTAATTTATTGAAATTTTCAGAGAAACTATGATGATATTCAAGACTCATAGGAAAGTGTTTTACAAATAGTTGATTATTTTGCTTCTTGTAAGACTATCTTATTCCCACTTCTGGATCTGGGCACTGGCATGATCCTGATATGTTAATTATTGGAAATTATGGTTTCAGTTATGAGCAAACCAAAGCCCAAATGGCATTCTGGGCAATAATGGCTGTACCACTTATCATGGCTAATGACTTGCACACAATTAGAGTAAAATATGCTGAAATCCTCAAATAAAGTTGTGATTGCTATAGATCAAGATCCTATGGATATTATGGTAAGAAGACTTATTGATAAAAGACAAGGTGCTGGTATTGAAGTGTGGTGAAAGTCTATAATTCCAGTTATAGATAGATATTTCAGTTATGCTCATTTTTCTAAATAGAAGAACAGATGGCATGCCAACTAAGATTCAAGTGCTCTTATCAAAATTAAGTCTCAATTTCAATAAAGGCTACTTAGTTGAAAAACTTTTTACTAAGAAAGACTATGGTTTTGTTTTACCTGATGAATCTTTATTCCTAAGTGTCAATCTTACAGGCATTGTAATGATCAGGTGCATTTTAAGTACTTATTATTAACCTTTTAATTATCCTGATGACTATTTTTTTCAGTATATTAATCCTCCTTATAATCAAACGTCTACACAGTCTTTAACAAATGTTAAGGTTCAAAAACTAACAAAAAAAGTAATTTAAACTTTAGATTTAGAATGTCAGTATCTTAAACATTTTTTTATATTCCTGATAAATAATATTAAATTTTTACTATGTAAATATAAAAATTATTTATGTAATTATTTCTTAAGAATATTTTCTATATCTGTATATCACTGACTTATATTTTACTTTTATGCATGTGTGGTGTTTTTATTTTATAACACATACACACATTTCATTATGTATTTTTTAATTATTGGTTAATTGATTGGAATTTTTTTTTAATTGTTTTAGGACAAGTGGTTTTCTATTGGCTTCCATCTGAAATACAAATAGATTTGAATTGGAAAATAAATATAAGGTGTTTTACATTCAGTAAAAATATATTGGCAAATTAATCCTATCAACCATGTGTCTAAACTTGATCATATAATTGTATTTCCAAAAATAATCGGAAAATAATAAATATTTGGTAAAAAATTACTTTCTTAATATCTAGATAATACATTTTATTCAATATTTGACCACATTTATCATAGCACCATTCATTCTACTATACAAATTAAACATTAATAGAAAGGATACTCAAAATATGAAAATTGTGTAGGGGGGGGGGGAAACCACACAAACCTGTTTGGATAACTTAATAATGGTTTGTGAATTAGAATTATAATCTTGAAATTGCTTGAGAATGTATAATTCAAATAAGCAGGAATCAGAGGGCACACAACTCTAAATTCAAGCTTAAAAATAATGAAATGCTTACTAAACAATAAATATACCCATGATATGCCAAAGGTTAAAATAATGATTATGAAATTAATAATTAAGTTTACATAAACTATTTGACAAATTAATAGGTAAGAAAAGTTTTTAAAGAAACACTAATGTGGTTTAATATTTCTGTTATGTAATTTTCACTACACCATTCTCATGCAAGGTAGGACATTGCATGAGTGGTGCAGTGAAAGTTAAACTAAAGAAATATTCATTATTGAATAATCTCTATTTGAATGATTAATAAAAATTATTTACTAACATGGTTTTTCTTAATGTGCTGATAACTTATTGCTATATATACAATTAATAATTTAGTCAACAGTTCAGAAATATGATATTTGGCATATCCTGCAAACATTGCTTAATAATAAATATTTTATACAATAGTGTCACAGCAATTTAACTAGTGAATTTCAAATTATATGCACAAAGTTTCTAGCCAACTATATAAAAACATAGGTCAGTTTTGTGGGATTTGTCTTATATTACTAAAGTCTAAACATAAACGATTGTATTTTTTCATTTTTTGATTCGTACAACAAACGATTCTAATTTTCCTATAACAAAGCATCTATCTATTAAGCTACTGGCATTTTTGCAAAATGAAAGGCAGACAGATAATAATGGCATCAATATTATGACTATTCTCATTAATATTTTTATATTGCCCTAAATCAAAAATTTTTTTTGCATGCTCATTTGTTATCATGTGTAGAAATAGGATATACTGGTATATACATAATGAAGAATGAATGTTTTCAGATTTTCATCCTGCCATTTTTTTCCCTTCACTTTTTTATATTATATATTTTTTGCTATTGTTTTAAAATAAATTTTATTTTTGATATGCAATTTATTAGTTTTTTTTGTATAATACTTGGTTTGTAATAATTATTGTTAAGGGGCCTACAAGTATTGATGACTGATAAAACTGTTAGTAAAAATTAAAGTTGCCTGAACAGCTAAGAATTAACCCTTTAGAGTAAAGAATTAAGTAAGTTGTATATCATTTTATTAAGAATTTGAGAAGGAATGTAATGCACCTAGGAACTTTGATATTATTCTTGCTATGATGTATTACTCTGGTAATATATTCTAAGTTTGTGACAAGTTTAAAATAACATCTCAAAGAAATGTGCAGACAAACATAATCAATAAAATTTGTCTGCATATCCTATGTAGGAATTATTTTAAACATATCACAAACATACCACATGTAATATCAAACTTCAAATCTAAAAAAATGGAGTGATATATTCATTATGAAAAAAGAATAAAAACACATTACAATACTAAATAAAAACAGTGTGGCAGTTTGTGCCATCAAAAACATCCCAGCATAATACAGTATGTTGTGCCACATCATGAACATCTAGCATGCATAATACAAAACTTCAAATCTAAAAAAAAACATTTTATTTCCAATGATATGAAAAACAACCTGAAATGTTTTAAAAAATGATGTTCTGTAATAAAGTTTTAGCTTTATGTTTTTTTAACCTTTAAAAAATGCTAAACAGTAACTGTAAGATAAAGTTATAAACAATCATTATATTAGTTCTAGAAAAGATGACCATGCTAATGCAATAAAGAAGCACTCATCATTATTGTCAATCTTATTCCATGCTATAAATCATGGTCATAATATAGTTTTTCAAACACAAAGATCCTATCCAGATCTGACACTCTCCACCAAAGAATCCCTTGAGATCCTTAAGAAATCAGATTGTATAAATAAACATGAAGATGCAATAAAAAAACTTCCATTTGGGATTATTTTTAAATATTCATTGGAATAGCCTATTGACTTTTATAGTTATTCTTACTTGTTATAATTCCAGCCCAACTATTATTATTTAAAATTTCCATTATTGCTTTCTATTGGTTGACCTTTGATTTTATTATAGTATCTCTACAATGGCTTTTTAACAATGTTTACTGAATTGATGGCAGTTGCAGCCCAGCTGAAACTTCAATACAGTTGCACCTATGAATCACCTGCAGATAACTTATAATGATATTTATGTAAGTAATCTTTCTTATTGCATTGCTAAATGTGTATAGTATAATATTTAAAGTATATTTGCTACTTAATGTTTCCAGATACTATATGGGTTTAAGGATGGTTGTAATATGATTGAGTCAAGGCAAAAAAACAAACTGAGATAATACAATTTAAAAATATATATAAATACAATGATTTTAAACCTAAAATAAAAGTAGCACGAGTAGACCAAATGCCTAGCCAACTGTAAACATACATTTGATATCACAACATACTGAACTATATAGAAAATGCAATCACTGTTCATTATCTGAAATGAATTTCTTACTTTAGACATTAATCTACATATTGTACTGGTCTATCCCTACCCTGCAGATTCTTACCATGTGCACAGAACGGAACATGAAGTTACTGTTGCACATCAAAGTACAACATTAAGAAACTAGATTTAATAACTTAAAGTTAACCAATTGAATTTTTAAATGAGAGAGATCAAACCAAAGCTGGTTATATTTCCTGATCTCTCTCTTACCAAAACTCTATTGCCATGCTTATGGATATCAGGGCATTGGCTGTCAGATAACTTTGAAGAGCCAAATTTGAATTTGGCCTTTGTGCGACACTTTCAGAAAGAGAGAATCCCTCCTGAAAGAATATACAACTACCAACAAAACATAAAACAAATAAAAGATATTGGCATGACAACAAATAATTAATAACCTGATAAAGTAGCATCCCATGGGCTTAGCTCAATCATCCTTTTATCTCAGGTAACTGGGGGATTATGCTACTATCGGAAATTGTATATAAGATTATTGGAGAGAGGAATAAATAACACTCTCATAAAGAAAAAAATTAAAAACAAATATTTATTTTCCCAAATAAACTATATCATCATTTATATACATGAATAAAATACATTTTATTAACTTCAGCATTAAAATACGAGAAGAAAAACTAAGAATAAAGTTGATTCAATTTATATATGGAATGCCTCTCCCTGTTTCATATAACTACCCTTGAATGAAGTGGTCGGAGTTTCTACCCAAACATGCACATATTAAGCAATGTTTTATTTTGTCTAACATAAAAAAATAGGTGTTTATGTATGTCTATTTGTGCATCCTTCCCACTTCTTAATTAAACATTCTAAAGTGTGTGTTAGTATACAAATCAAATGCACATTGAGACAAGAGCAAAATGCTTTACATCAATTTGGATTTCTTTTAATATACACGTGTGTTACAAGCAATAACAAGTTTAAAAAAAGCAAACATACGTAGGTATACCAAAGTATTTTAAAATTTATGTGAGAGAATGATCTCACATAGCATAATCCAATGCTTTGAAGATAAACAACTCAATATATATGTAGTGCAACAAAATATATATCAATAAAATTCACCTTTACGGAAATAACTAAACAATCAAGTAATAATAAAAAAATGAATAAAAAAATTATACCATCTGGCATTTTAAGATTTCTTTGACCACAGTTCAGGGCTTCTGAGTGCACTACAAAACTGGACAATAGGGCAGTGGGGACTTCATTTCAGTATGGCCTCGGCATTTAGATGTTCATGATCATAATCAACTAGTATTAGGGCTACAGATGACAGCTTTGGAAGAGTCAGACTGGAGCACTGACATGATTTTCCATATTCATTACACTGCCTACTCTAGACATTTTTATCTTCAAGGTTTTACTAATAATTCTTTCTTTAATACAATGTTAGCAGACTGCTACTTATTTATACAACTCTTGCAGGACTATCATTTGAAGCCAGGCTATTTTTACTTCTTTCTTGAATATTGGATGCTTAGCATCTCTTTCTTACATATGGCCTTAATACAATGGCCTCCACAGCTTACAGCTACCAAAAACCATTGGTCAGGTCTTGCTAGACCCATGGTTGAATATTTCATCAGAATTAGAGATCAGTGCATCATACTAACAGGACCCTGTACTGGCAACCACAATATTTCAGCCACACATGAGAAAACAGCCTCTTTACTTTTCTTTTATATTATCACTTCTCATATATTATAACTATCTACCCCTTATGTCATATTTGTATTTCTTTTCAGTACCTGGTTAACAGCTTATATAGCACACTCATGGCAATGTGAATTTGAGTATCCCCTGTAACTATTGCATTAGCCAACTCTACTTTCATTGCTAATTGACTACAATACATATATCATTTTATATTTTACTATTTCCTATCACTTATTTTAATCTTTAATTTTTATCTTGATTTTCATGCAGACAACCTAGTGGACTAAGGTGTTCCATTTACATCAATGTTCAGTTTTAACACAAAAGGAAAGTATTCTTACTTTTCTTTTACAAAAGATTAAAAACAAACCCAAAAATAAAATTTTCTCTATTGATATGGCAATTAATTGCCTTATTTTCTTTGTTTAAAAAAAAACCCATTAAACACAAAGCAGGATGACCATTTCTAATACATAAGTAAAATTAACATTTGGTCAAGCAATAATAACCTGCTTTCCATTAACTTATTAACAAAGAAAATATCTGACATACAAAAAATAGACATCTTGGTCCATTGAGAAATGTTTATAATTATCCCCTTTTTTCTTTTATATATATATACTCTGTAGTCAAGTTGCAATGTTTAAGTGTCCATATATATTCAATGGACCATTAGTAAGAATGGATTTCCATTCTTGCTATTAAAAAGGTGAGATGGTTGCCTTGACAGCAGTGAGAAATATAGATTACTATCTTTACTGTGAATGTTTAGGTTATGACTGGTTGGAATCTAATTACATCATTATCCCAGATTAGCTTTAGGCACTATTTCGCTTATTATTTCTAAATAATACATGGGCAATTTAAAAGTATTGCATTAAGTAATGTTATAGATGACCATTTATTGGTCTGCAGTATAGTGACATGTTTATTCATGTTTAAAGAGGTTTATTTAAACTTCATTGTAACAATATTTCATACTCTGTAGTCAAGTTGCAATCTTTAAGTGTCCACATATATTCAATGGACCATTAGTAAGAATGGATTTCCATTCTTGCTATTAAAAAGGTGAGAAGGTTGCCTTGACAGCAGTGAGAAATATTGATTACTATATTTACTGTGAATGTTTAGGTTGTGACTGGTTGGAATCTAATTATAATATATTGTACCAGTCAAAATCATGTGTTCATTCAACAAGACCTAGAATCCAAGCAAACTATAGCAATCTAGCAATGTGCGAGATACACAGGTCTGGAACAGTACTAAATGCTAACCTATTTGTCTGTGCTCCAGGATCTCTGACTATATGGACAACGCTTTTGAGGATACTAGCAAGCTTTCATTTCCTCCAGTCCCAGCAATGAGAACAGGGTGAGCAAAGAGATTTGGAAATCGATAATATTTAAACAATTAGCCAATGATTATCACAAAATATATTACTTAAAGTGCGGGGTAGGCTATTCTTTAATAGATTAATAATTAGATACTTAATAACATTCAAGGCAACTTTAAATAAAATGAATTAATTAATAATACCAATAAGATCTTTAATTGAATTTGAAATAGTTTAACTTAACCTAAACAGTCATACGGGAGATTCGGGCAATGAATAACAAATGCGAGAATATAGAAAATAATATAATACAAATTTATTAAACAATTAAATATGGTAATAACAAAAATAACTGTATAGAATGTCTGGGCAATGGGAATTATAACTTTGATTTGCAATCATGCACTTTAAAGATGAGTCGATAAATCATACAATTTATATAAATACATAAAGTATTACTATATACAGTTAGTTGGTGCAATTATTACATATCTAGAACAATGGATCATTCATACAGTTGCTCAGATATTGTGGTCCGGTTAATAGGCCAAGAATCAATAACTCAATTAGGTAACCAAATACCTTGGAACTCAATCCTCATCTAAGATATTATATATTCACATTAATAAGCTGTATTGGTCATTATCTATATATATGAATAAGAATTTGAGTTGTGTGATTTGAAAAATGTGCGATACTTTGGAGATTACTCAGATGCGTGGGAGCAAAACTATTCAGCTTGAAAGAAGCTGTAATGCATAATCTGACTTAAAATTAAACGAATGAATGGCGAACGACATGCAATTACGACTAATAAAGAGCATTGCAGGTGAATAGAAAACTTAATAATAATACGTTATCACTTACAATCGTATCTAGAGAGGTGGTCGTTTAAGATGCTCTTGAGTGGCTTTGTCATATTGGCGTGAAAGGAGTATGCCTGCACAATGGCCAAGGTCATATCTCAGAAGAGTAATGGCACAAATGGGTGTTGGGATGGTTCATCCATGTTTCCCATACACTGATTCATTGGGGGTGCCTGGAGAAGATCCTGAGTAGGGAAATACATCTACTTTTAGAGGGATGATGAATAGTGGGATTGGTCATTCCGAAGATCCCAAAATAATGACAAAGCAGGAAAATTTAAATAACAATTGCAATGATACACTTATAACGCCCCAAAACATATAAATAGTTCATGTCACTAACGACCATGATAAATTAATAGACACCTGACTCTTATAAGATGCTCTCCTGTGCAATGGAATGCTTAAATGCAAATCATCCTAGGCAGTTAACTAACGATCAATAAATGCACATAAAGGGGGTCAGAGTTAAAACTAAAAGGGATAAAATTGCTCTCTCCCACCCCTCAGAAATATCTCCACATTTCTACTGACAGTCACTGCACAGATAACTATGATTACTTATAAACTAACAGCCTTTCACGTTACAATTATTAAAATAAAATTAGAAATTATATATTAAATTTCACTGCTGGTGAGATGTAGTTAGTTAAAATGATAACTTTTAATAATGAGATGAGGATTAAATTTTTCTAGTTAGGTGTAATAATTCAATGTAAATATCAAAACCTTCTGGTCATTTAAAGAATAACATTATTGAAAATAATTTGTATAAAACCGAGCGAGTTTATAACAACAAACTTTAAAAGGAAATTTAAGTCTCCTTAGTTTGATAAGAGAAAACTATTTTAGGGGGGGGGTGTAAGTTCACTCGCTAGATTGTATACTTTCTTGGCATATCAAAATGAATTAGAATAATAAAATAAAAACAGTCAATTAATTCTAAATTGCCGCACCAAAACAGAAAATTGATATAGCATTATAATAAATCGCACAGACATTATTAGCATTTATTTGACAGTTTTAAATTTAAGAGAGAAAGAAAGGCATACAATATAGTTAAAATAAAAGGTTATATTAAATCGTGGACATTATTAGTATTTATATAATAACTTTAACATTAAGCAAGGATGGAACGATGTACAATATAGTTAAGGATTAGCATAATTTGTTAACTCAGGGTTCATAGTTGGGGGCAAGATAGATATTACCTTGGGCTTGAGAACGCGATGATGTAGATATCGGTGGATCATGATCATGGGCTAGCTTGGGTTTGAAACAGGCATTTGTTGAGATTGAAGAGTCTTTTAAGCACACATTTTCTGGACAGTTCGCATATTAGGTTTAGATGTTTCTAACTGGGTACAGTGAGCTAGATAAGCCCAGAGGCAGGGGTGGATGCTTTTCTCTTACCCCTCCACGACTTTGCTGCACAACGCAAACTTGCGTGAAGTATCTTTGACTGGACACGAAACAAAAATTAGACCAAAAAATATAAAATATTAGCTATTTATACAAGTACACATTAAAGAATCAGCCGCTGCAGAAATGAAAAAGATCAGAGCAATAAAATGACCAGATAAAATAATTAAGAACCTCTGACATCTATGACTTTGTGTATATTTTAAGAATGATACAAAATTCCGCGAATTTTTAAAATAAAACTAAGTGCATTGCTTAACTATTAAATATCACTCAAACTCACAAACCACTAGTAATAAAATTTCCCAGCTAGAGCGGTTTGTCTTCTAAATGACATTTGTATTTCTGCATAAATTAGAAGCAATAAATTTTCAAAACTACCGTGGTTTGTCTCTCAAATGACAATTGTATTTCTACATAAATTAGAAGCAATAAAACTTCAAGAATACCGTGGGTTGTTTCTCAAATGGCAATTGTATTTCTATATAAATTAGAAGCAATAAAACTTCAAGAATACCGTGGGTTGTCTCTCAAATGGCAATTGTATTTCTATATAAATTAGAAGCAATAAAACTTCAAGAATACCGTGGGTTGTCTCTTAATTGACCATTCTATTTTTATATAAATTATTACATGCAGATTTACAAAATATATATGATATAAATTGTTTTATATATATAAATTGGTTAGAAAGCCATTGAAATAAAATTATAAAATTCTATAACTTTCAAATATTATTTTTCATATGCACATACATGTGTGTAAGTTGAATGGGCACACAAACCAAATGTTTGTGTATCCATACATCTCACTATATATATATATTATTGCCTATTAAATATATATAATTCGGATTCAAAACAATTCTAGTGACTATATAATTGGCACTAGGTGAAGCACAAATCTGCAGGGCAGATTTCCAGTTTCAATATATATATAATGTTCTAACACGTAAATAACTTAGCAGAGATGTAAATTTGCAATAGTGAAAAATAAAAGTCCAAAAAATATAAAAACACCACCCTTATATATAACATTATAAGTCATATATAAAATTACAAATCATAACTTTTAATGTTTAATTTATTCTTGTGTGTAGGTAAAATATATGCATAGATTATCACCATTCATTTCACAGTACATTTATATAATTTATACTTAATTTATTGTTGTAATGGGGAGAGAATAATTTAAATTGATATACAGTAACACTCTATATACAGACAATGCATTGTAGCTTTAGCTACAGCCACCTTGTGCATGTCCACTCTAAGAGTGCCTGTCACAATATATAATACTCTACATACAGATATAATCAAAACAGTAATGTTTACGGAGTTTTAAAAATTAATCTTTTTTTTTATTTATAAATATTAATAGGATTTTTTTTTTTTTTTTTTAAAGTAATTTTTTCCAATATATTCTTCTATTTCATAGGGAATTGTATCACTACAAATTAGTAAAGTGTAAATTTTGTATCTCTGTAGAAAGCTTCTTGATTAGAGTTCCACCCATCACCTTGGTGCTCAAAAGTGAGATGACTTTCCAAATAATAACTTTATTTATTTTATATTTAGAGCAGCATATATATTTTATTATATATATATATGAATATTCTATGCATGAAAATGAATTGAGATAATGGGACAAAATCAAATGCAATTATTTTCAGTATCCTAATTTATTCTAGTATCTCATATTAATTTACATTATCAATTTTAATGCCAAACAACTTATACAGATTTATATTATATATATTGCAAGTACTAATGAAATTGTCTAAGTTATTAAAATTAATGATGTTCCTCTAAAAGTAAAATGCTATGTCTGCTATCTAGTCTAGATATTATTAATATAAATAAATATAAAAATAAAGAAACAGCAAAGTTAAATTTTAACTTGTTACAGTAAGAGCTAGCGTCTATAACATTTGGTAAACCTAAAGCTTACTAAAATAATAGTAAGGGGGTGTAGCTTGCAGGATAACTAGGTATGCTTTTGAAATAGTCTTATTTGCTATGATCTGGAATATTTAATTTTATTTCATAGTTTTTCATCTATTGAGCCACATTTCTCTGCTAATCTTTTTTGTATGTATTTCTATTGTTATTAATTTACTGATAACAATGTGTCATATTCGCATTAAGAGATGTATTGTCATATAGTTTACCTTGTTTAATTAATTTACCTTGTTTAATTAATGACAACTGCTTAAGATTGGTAAACCATTTTGTTTTAAAGACAATTATTTAATTCACATTAATTAGATTTAATATTAATAGCTACCTGCAGTTTGGTACAACACTTATATTTCATAATTATTCAAATGGAAGTCAATCTCTGATAATGCGCTATTTCTTAAATATTATAAATCTTCACACACTCACCAGTAAGAGTTTAAAAAACTTAAATGAATCATTTAAGTTTAGAGCATACATTATATATACACCAACTCTTACAGACCATGCTTAAATCAGAGCTTGAGTCTTGTGTGCCTGATGTTATAATCAAATATTCAATTGTACAAATCTATTTAACTGATCACAGGAGAAAAACAGTGTCTTAATTTAACCACCTACGATTAGACAAACATGACTTATAAATGTAAATCTATTATTATAAAATGCTGAAAACTTTGAAATTATTCAAACAGGAGTCAATCTCCGATAATGCACTATTTCTTAAATATTATAAATCTCCGTGCACTTACTCACCGGTAAGAATTTAAAAAACTTAAGTGAATCACTTAAATTTAGAGTGTACATTATACAATTATATTTCATGACTTGCTCTAAATAATTTATTTTAATCTTTGTTAACTTTTTGTTCAATTTTTTACAAGCACTCATTTGTTGGGTCAGCCATGGCATTCTTCCAAGTCAGCAGAAAATCACCATAAGTGACAATGATGAGGAAAAAGCGGTGGTTAAATATCCACTTTATGAGATTTGTCTAGCACACCAGGCTATTATGGATGTTATTTCTGGGCAAAGAAGGCAATGGGAAATCACTTTGTTTTATAATTCCCCGGTTTTATTATGAGTATATCTACAGGAATCATTATGTTTGGTGTTGAGACATTAGGTAAGAATGACTTTGGTGTCTTGCCCCAGAGGAGGAGACATGAGGATACCAGGTCATCAACCTGCAAAATCCTCATAAATATAATTCACTGAGGGAAGGTATATTGAGAATTGGAATGTGGAATGTTAGATCTTTGATGAGAAGTAAAAAATTGGAGAATTTGAAAAGAGTTGTACATAAATAATATTGATGTTATGGGATTAAGAGAAGTGAGGTGGGAGGGATGTGGAGAAGTAAGTAATGGAGATGTGATGTTATTTTATTCGGGTGGTGATGGGTCAATTAATGAAGTTGGGATTGCTGTGAAAAGAAAATTTGGAAATGTGACAAAGGTTGATTGTATTAATAATAGGCTAATAGTGATGAGAATAAATGCAAGTCCTAGGGATTTGGGAATTATACAAGTTTATATTCCAACTAGTAGTTGTGATAATATTGAAATTGATGAAATGTATGGGAAGATAGAAGAATGTATTCAATGTGAAAGAAAAAAGGCATTATATTGCTATTGGGAGATTGGAATGCCATTGGGGGGAAAGGTATAGAAGGGAAAATTTGTTGAAAATTATGGTATTGGAAAAGGAAATGAAAGAGGTAGTAGTGGGCTTGTACAATTTTGTAAAGAGAATGGGTTTATCATTGCAAATATTTGTGTTAAAAATCATATTAGAAGATTGTATACACGGAAACTCCAGGTGACAGAGAACATTGTCAAATTGATTATATATTGATTCAGAATAGATATAAGAATGCTATTAAGGGTTCACATGCTTTGCCTGGTTTGGCTATGGCTAAATTAAAGTTGAGTTTAAAAAGAATTAAAAGAAGGGAAAGATATGCAAGATGAAACTTGGATAAATTGAGCCAAATGGAAAAAGGAAAATTTGGTTTAGTATGTGAAAATGAATTTAAAAGGATTGTTCAGGATGAGAAATATATTGATATCCCAGATGAGTGTTGGAATAGAATTAAAAAAGGATTTTTGAAAACAGCAAAAAATGAAATAGGTATTATTCATGCAAGAAAAGCTAAACAAGCTTGGATAACTGAAGATATGTTGGAAAAGATGAAAGTGTGGAGCTGATGGAAGAATGTAAATACTGAGGAATGGCAAAAGGCATATATGAAATTTAATAATGAACTAAGAATTGAAACATATTTAGCAAAAGAACAATAGTTGGAGCAAGAATGTAAAGAGATTGAAAGGCTTCAACAGGTGAAAAGATATCTTGTATTTGATAGAATATGAAGTATTATTTGGGAGAAAAAGACATGGGTAGCAAGTGAGATTGCAGATAAGAATAGAAGATTAACTGACAGTAATGATACATTAAAAAAATGGGAATAATATCTTCAGTGTCTGCTTAGTAGAGGAAATAATTTAATTAATTATGAACTTGAAAATGAAGATGTTGAAATAGATGATAGAGGTATGGACATATTGCTGGATGAAAAAGGCAATCCCACAAATGAACAATGGTAAGGTTGTTGGATTTGATGCAATACCTATAGAATTTTTGAGAGAAATGGAAGAATTTACTATGAAGGAAATATTTGGACTTTACAATTTGATATATAATAGTGGAAGTTGGCCTGAAGATTTTTTAAGAACTATAATGATTCCAATTGCTAAAAAGAAGAAAGCTGCTAAATGTGAAGAGTATAGAACAATAAGTTTGTTGTCTCATGCTTCTAAAGTTTTATTTAGGATTTTAACTCAAAGGATTTATGGAAAGGTAGATTATTATATTGGTGAAGAACATTTTGGTTTTGGGAAAGCACAAGAGATGCTATTGGTATTGTTAGGACAATTGCGGAAAGATATATTAAAAAAGATAAGGGAATTGGTATGTTTTGTGGATTTAGAAAAGGCATTTGATCGAGTAGTCTGAAATAAAGTGATGAAGAGATAAAGGAGTATTTTGGAAAGGAAGATGATTGATTTGGACTATGTTTAATGGTCAAAGAATAAGAGTTAGATTTGGGAGTAATATGACTGATGAAGTGAATATAGAAAATGGAGTTAGGCAAGAGTGTACTATGCCACCTGTTTTGCTTAATATTTAGAAGACATGCTAAATAATTACTTGGACTGTGGAAGAGCAAATGTTGGAAGGAGTAATAAAGTGTATAAGATTTGCAGATGATGTGGCTTTTATTGCTGAGGAGGAAGAGGGTCTTCAGAATATGTTGAATAAATTGGATGCATGACATATGGAAGATTAATATTGAAAAGACTAAGTGTTTATGGATAGGAAGAGATGAAAAAAGAATGCAAATTGGATTCCATGATGACATGGTTCAACAGGTGAAGGGATTTAGATATTTTAGTTGATTGAGTGAGGATGGAAGAAGTGAAGATGAATTTAAAAGAATAGCATTGACAAAGAAGACATTTGGGAAGAGAAAGATATTGTGTGGACCTTTTGAAAGAGGATTAAGAAAGAGATTAATTAAATGTTATGTGTGGAGTGTATTAATGTATGGTTGTGAGACATGGACATTGAGTAATAGAATTAAGAAATGATTGGAAGCCTTGGAGATGTGGACATGGAGAAAAATAGAAAAAATCAGTTGGATGAATAAAGTAACAAGTGAGATTTTGAAAAGAGTAAATGAGGAAAGAAGATTGATTGAGATTATCAGAGAGAAACTGGATTGGACATATATTGAGAAGAGATTATAGTTTAATGAAAGATGTTTTGGAGGAAATGGTGAGTGGAAATAAGAAGAAAGGATGGAAGAGATTGACATTATTGGATCATATAAGAGATGAGTAAACTTATATGTGGAATTGAAGAAATGGACAATGATGAGAATAGAATGGATGTATTGATGTGACTATTGACTGATATATCAGCAGAGTAAATTACTTTAAAAGGCTATTAAACCAAAAGGAAAATATGTGCTACAGCAAAACATAATCTGATTAAATTTTTAACTGAGCATTTATTTCATTTTAAATGCCTTAATAAGCAGTACGACTTATTGTTTTCCTGAAGGTTTGTGATAATGGTAATTTAGATGTGATAATATGTTAAATTATTTCCATTATCTATTATTAAATCCTTCAATATTTAGAAAAATTAAACTTTATTTAAACTTTCCAAAGACACACAACTGTTAGTAACAACACACAAAGACTAACCTGGGTTGTCTTGATATGTTATTACTAACAGATGTTTCTATTGGGAAAAGTTTATATTTTTCTAGACCTTCAACATTTACTGACAGATGATGGAAATAATCCAACATCACTGACTGTAAACAGCTACAAATGTTTATTTTAAAGGAAATGATTGATTGATCAATATTTTTTAAAGTAATTACTTGATAGCATTACTAAAATAAATAAAAAATACTGGAATGGCTTTGTTGTTCGAACGGAGGTCATAACACTCCAGTCTGACACTCTACACGGCATGAAAATAAACAGAGCAATAGCATTACTTACTATTTAAACTTAGGGCAGAAGGGGGCTCAAAATTAGTTGCACTTGGGGCAGTTCAAGTATTTAATCAACCGTAGCATACAATATATAAAGGCATCAACGTGCCTGCTTTCCTATAGGTACATATAAATAAGTAAAAAAATAAAAGATTGATATTAGAATGGGAACACAATATTTTGACATATTAAATAAGAATGTTAAAGAATTATTTACTAATTATAATAAAAACATGATTGATATATTAATAATTAACCCCGAGTTAATTATTTTTAATTATTATTAAAAATAATAATTTATTATTATTTTTTTATATTTTTTAAAATGTATAATGTTAAAAAAAGCTGCACTTTGCACATGAAATAATTCGAGAATTATTTTACTGAAATCCATGAAATGTCACTAACACTTTTCAAAGGCTTGACCCATGGCTAGTTCTTAAACATGAGACTGGCAACACATTTATTTGGATAAATGGAGAGAGATGTAAACAACACTAATAATTTACATCAATTTATTTATAGATATCAATAAAAAAAATAAAACACATAGGAAATATTATACATTTAATAAATATGCATGTTTATGATATCTATTCAGAGAAAGATTTTTAACTTTTAATACTAGTATTTAAATTTTGTTTTAATAATGATGTCAAGAATAATAATTACATAGGTATAAGTACAGCACAGTTTCTGGTTTACATATGCGGTTTGAACACAGTCTCTGGTTTCCATGAGCGTTTTGAATACAGTCTTTAATTTCCATAAGTGGGTTATGCATAATCTTTGGTTTTTTGTATGTGGGTGATCACCTTTTCTTCAGATCCCGTCAGATTTTTGGTAAGTGTATGTGTAACCAAGGCAGCTTCCTGATTATTTGTCATACGGCATGTCTAGTTCTCTTACTTTGGCAGAGTGGGTTTAAACATCAGCAGAAGGTGAGTCAGATTAAACTACCATGGCATTTGGCTAATGGCACAAAGGAGACAAACAGAGGAAAATGGCCGAACAGAGTTTGGATCTAGCCATTCATTTCTCTTTTAAACAATAATAATGCCAATACTAATAATAATAATGTGACAATAAAGAATATCAGCTTTTTATTCTACTCTGACCCCACCTTTGCTCGAGGGTTAACAACACTATCAATACATTCGATCTTTTAATTAAAAATTACATTAGTTTCTTATTTTAATTAATCTGAATTTAGCAGTATTCTTCAAATAATCAGACTGGAATCTTAATCTCCAGGGCCTCATTAGTTTTGTACAAACCCAGCATAAAAACCAATAATTCACTTTCTGTATAATCACTTTTTTCATATTTATTCTTCCATAACTTCATTATTTGTACTCTTTCAGTTTTCAAGCATTTACATTCAATTAACGAATGCCTAATATTTTACAGACTAAATCACCCATATTTTTCCATTTACATGTATATTCTCTTGTTGCTAAAGTTCCTGTTCGAGCCTTAAACAATAAACTACTTTCCTTACTATTATCATATATTAACTTGCACCTAATATTCTGTTTCCATTTACATGTATATTCTCTTGTTGCTAAAGTTCCTGTTCGAGCCTTAAACAATAAACTACTTTCCTTACTATTATCATATATTAACTTGCACCTAATATTCTGTTTATTTCTATATATATTTAAACTCTTTTTACTCTCCATACTAGTTCTCCATCTCTCTAACTCCCTATTCTTTATTAATAAATCTATTCTTTTATCACATTCCTTACCACTATAACACTCAACAATCATCCTAATACAATCATCCCATCTTTTGTACAAATATACACCTGGGTCTCTTTTTACGTGGACTTATTTATCACGGTTTTGAAGTTACGCGATTCGTGTTTCACCAGAAGTCGATTTCCGATAATGCACTATTACTTTAAATAATAAATTTCGTGCACTTACGTTATATTGAAAGTAATAGCACATTATTGGAATTCGACTTTCATCTTAATAATTTCAATATTTTCAGTGCTTTATAATAGTAAGATTTTATGCAATAATGAAATTAAAATCATAATTTCCACATTTTATGTATACACATATTAAATTTTACAAGATTATAATATAAATTTGTTCAAACATTGTGCGTGTTAATTTTGCATTTTAAATCACATTCTGTTTTTGCTTTTTAAAAAAGAACGTAATCAATTATTATTTTCTTATTAATGACACTAATCATTAACGTGCTCTTAAATTCCAATGAGAGCTAAATGGTTGTGTGTCTGGATATCGCGAGCTTCGTAAACAATTAATAAAATCATCTCAAAGATTAATTACTAATTACATTGTCACCAGAAAATCATAATAATTAAAACGTGTATAAAAAAATATAAATTACTGTACTGTAAATTATCCATAAAAATATATTATTTTGAATAAAATTAAATATTATAGTTAAAAAAAGTTTGTCTTGTATTATTTTTTTCTAAATTTGAAATTTTTTATTAGTCATATTTTATTTCCTTATTTTTTTTGCGCGCGAATTTTAAAGTAATTTTACATTGGTGCTTTGCTTTTACATGAATTTTGAAAAATCACAGATCGCATCCCCCCCTTTTCAATGTAAGTTACGTCTATTTTTGCGCGATTTTGTTTGTGCATGTTTTCTGAGGAACCTATCTATCATGTAAAACGAGACCCAGGTGTACTGATATAAATTCTTTATCCAAATCTTTTGCATACCACCTTACCTTTCTCACCCATCTTGTTACCTGCCCTTTACTCCTAACCCAATTAAATTTTGGATATTCTTGTATTATCCATAAATTGCAATCTACCAAACATTTTCATTTTACTTTTTGCATCTCTCGTATGAAAACTTGACCCTATTTCTCATTGAATTGCCTTCCTTACTGTCCATACTTCTGCATCCAATGCATGTCTTCCTACTTCCCTTTAAACTTTTTCTAAGTAATTTAATACCCCTTTACTAACACATAATGCATTATTACCATATGTTAACCCTGCTACTGCAACACCTTTCCATATAATTCTAGCTATATCATATTTATTATATGAAAACACTGTTAATTTCTTTATCAATCCCTTTCTTTTCTTTGCTTCATTTATCAATTTTTTCCCCCATTCATTCAAATAATGTTTCTGATTACTTAAAATAATTCCCAAATAACTATATCTATTTATCACACTTAATATCTCCCAATAAAAATTCTATATCTTCTCTTTCCCCAATATTAACCATCATTATATTTGATTTTTCTTCACTAAATTTAATCCCCATCTCTTTACCCACCCTTGCATATGTCCTGAGCACAACTTCCATATCTCTTTTTTCTGCACACAAAAATATATCTGCAAAAAAAAAGACCTGACAAAATATATACTCCCTTACTACCTATTAACAGTATCTCTATCCCTCTTCCTAATCTTTCTATTGTTCTTTCCATTTCATTAAAATACCACACAAACAAAATAAGTGACATAGGGCATCCTTGCCTTGGTCCCACTCCATTTTTAACTTTAACTGATTCTATATTCTCTAATTGATATATATATATATATAATAATTATTTTCATATAATATCTATTAAAGCTTCATCCATTCCCAAATTTGCTAAACTGATCCATTATCTATTTTTATTTACTCTATCATATGCCTTCTCTATATCTATAAAACTCATATGTTTTACACCATTTTTTACCCAAACCCCCCCCCTATGACATCATATTTATTTCATGACTGTCTTAAGGTTTCTATTTTCTTTTCAGATTTTTCATTACACCTGCTGTTTTCCATGATGACAGGTCTATCCCATCCTCTAATGTGATTCTTGTGGTGTTTTTTTATGCTATTGTGCTTGATTCAAAAGGCTTTTTTCGATTGCTCCTTTGCACTTGACTTCTCTGTACTAACTACTGGTGTTATTGTTCTGATACCTGCATTAACTCTTTTTTTCTTTGCTTGCTCTGTTTCTCTCTTCCTTAGCTTGTCAAGCAAATGGCCATCGCCTGGACTTACCATTTATAGGCTTTGCTTTTACCCTATGACCATTTGCCACATTAATCACAGCATTAATATATATCATCATCATCAACCATTATCAATTCACTGCAGGATGAAGGTCTCTCCAAATTCAATCCATTAATAACTTGTGAAACCAGTCCCGCCCTAACAATGGACTGATTTTTTTCTCTTACTAAGTATACAGGCAATTTTACAATTCTATTTTTATGCTTTATAGGCACTATCACATAGCCCAACATATGCAATTTGTTGCCACTGACATCTACAGCACTTATATTTGTGTCTTATTTGAATGTCAGTGTGTTTACCTTTAATCATTTTCCATAAATTCTCTGAGCATAGTGAAATGTTTGATCCACTATCGATTTCCATTTTGATATTTCTATTATACTTTACTACTTTTAACAAAAATTTATTACTCAAACTAGCTCTCAGGTTATTTATGTTCACAATATCATCGATTTCCCTTTCGTTTAAATTTCTGCTATACTGCCACTGATTATTGTCTTTTGCTTTACAGACCTTTATTAAATGTCCCTATTTATTACAGTTATGGCACTTTTCATCCAGAAACTAACATTGGCTTTTTATGGGCTCTTTTATCTCAGCAGAAACAAATAATCAATTTCTTTGATCCATTTACACTATCTGCTTCTTTGCAATCAATTTTCCACGCATCTATATTCTCATTGTCCATTTTATTTTTAAAACAGACCGCTTGTGCTAGTATTAACTCATAAGCTCCCCCCTTTTTGATAGCGGATTCAAACATCAAATCTGTATCACATAGCAGATTTTTTCTCAAATTATCATCAAGCAGATCTGACAATAACTGATTGAGCAATATTTCATCCACATAGTTCTCATGTAGGCTTAATCTTTTTCTGATTGCCTTAAACTTAAATTGTAATCTCATCAATTTACCATTTGCTTGTCTTCTGTTTCTTAAAGATAGCCAGATTGTATTTCAATTGACTGGGACTAAAATGATCAGTCAACTTTTTTTATGATAGACCTCCATATGCTACTGTGTCATCAATAGGTAACTCTAAATACTTATTTAGATACTTGTGTATAATTCTGGTCCTCAAGGAAAGATAGGACTTTTCCCATTCGTATCAATACACAAACACTGCTAATATTTTAATGGTGTTATTTTGGCAATATTAAACATTAGAAAGTTAGCAATGCTATACAGAAATCAATATAACATCAGATATACATGTACTTCTATGAAAATGATGCTGAACAATTTTTGAGTCCATCAATTCAAAAAAATGTGTAAAAATGAAGCCATACACATGAAAAGAACTACACATTTTTATAAAAATCAAAAAGAAAATATTCTATGAAATCTATACTTACATATATGACACTTCTTTCAAAAGACTCCATTCA
This sequence comes from Epiperipatus broadwayi, assembly GCA_028023455.1. NCBI lineage: Eukaryota > Metazoa > Onychophora > Udeonychophora > Euonychophora > Peripatidae > Epiperipatus > Epiperipatus broadwayi. The sequence goes on along the minus strand of JAQFVV010007309.1, from coordinate 11,842 downwards.
ATTGCTTGATTTTCAACAAAGAATAACAAATTTGAGTTAAAAAACATTTAAAAATCACATTAAACATACATAGAGGCTACTTACTGTTCCAAATAGAATAGAGTTGAAATCTTTAATTTGGGAGTAATGGAATTATTGCATACAAAATGGCGATTGTCAGTAGAAACCCTCCCTTCCTCCTCCAAAAGGGTTGTAGAGCATGTGATTGCACAGTACATGCTGTAAATGAAATTTTGTCATGCAATCTAACTTTTGGAATCAAGAAATGGCAATTTTTTGTTTTTTTTTGGAAACAACCTCCAACAAACAGAAAAAGGAAACGCCAGTAATAACAAGGTCAATGTATATATTCAATTAGTGATTAGAAAAAAAGGAATCTGTAAACTGCAGCAGCACTTTGAGCAGGAAAGTCAATATATTAATTGAAATGGAAAAGAGAAAAATTGCAACACTAGAATCAGTTGGTTTTTAGAAACAAGTTTTAATTGCAGCAGAAAACACAAAAACAACCATAGCAGTAATAAGAAAGTCAACATATTAATTCAATTAATAAATCCCGAAACATACCTATAAATTGAGCAGCTAAAAATAAAGAACAGCAGTAAGAATCAAGTCAACATATTTATTCCATGAGTAATTAGAAAAATAACTGTAAATTGCAGCACTTTGAGCAGATGGTTTTTAGACTGGAGAAATAATGCAGCAGAGAAAATACAAACAATACCAGTAATAATAAAGTCAATGTCTTCAAAAAATGAAGTAAATAACAAAGTTATATATCAAAAAATGCAGAAACCAATAACCAAGTTTAACTTAAAACAATGCAGAATAAAAACATAGAAGTTGAAATTGAAAAAAAAAGAAAATTAAAAACTCACAAGTAAATATTAACAATGCTAAAACAACAAGAAGCAAATCAATAAAATGCAAAAATCTCCAACAAAGCATAGATTCGCTTTAGAACACATTTTGTGCACATGGAAAAACACATCTTTGGACGAGAAAAACCAAGGGTTTATTTAAAAGTTCACAAGATTACGGATTTATTGCATATGTGAAAAGTCATCCTATCTTTTCTTTGAGGACTGGAATAATACATATGTATCCTTTTATCTTTCTCTTGTCCTCAATCCCATTGAGAAATTTTTTTTTTCTAGCTGAGTAGGATAAAGAGGCCATACTCTAGCATCATGAACATCAAAGTCAGATATTAGAGGCTGTCCTATCAGCATTTTTATAATTATTCACAACTAAACAACTCTACTTTGACTAAACCACTGTTATATAAAATTCCTACATTAGATCAGGAATTGCATATGATTGTTGACTGCATGAGGTTTGTTGTGTATTCAACTATGAAGCTGAATGCCAACAATTATCACAAACTTATTAACTACAAGAAACAATGCTAGTAAAGATAAAATATTTATTTATAATTATATACAACATATATATACATAATTAATAGGTTTAACTAGTACCAGTTCCATTAATGCTTCATTTACAAAAATAATAAGTTTAGTTCTTGATTTAAAGTTCTTACCCTTTCAATGATAATAACACACCCAGACAAGTTGACACATCTACTGAATTAGTGGTGGAGCCAAGTGAATAACTAAAGTTTATATGTACAGTCACTTTATGCACAATCCTATTTGGGCCCTATCAGGCATATGTTGAATATTACAAGACTGGTGAGATCTGTTAAAGTTTCCTATCTGGTAGTTATACCTACAGAGGCATAGACTGGGAAAAACAGCCCTTAATGCAGAAAAGTTGCTACTGTTTTCTGACAGCCTTTTTCCTAGGTTAATTCATGACATAGATACAGCAGCACCATTACAACAAATAAAAGCTGACCCCAGATGCTTGCCCTTTTCAACATACTTTATACTTTTTTCCCCAAGTTTAATATCCATTAATATTATTACTAATATTCCAATAGGGCAATGACAAATTCATTAGATGAATTAATACAATAGGGTAGCAGCAATTCATTAGATGCATCTTCATAATGATTATCACCTGTCATTTAATTTTATGTACATTCATATTCTTTCCTTTAATCAGTGCTTCAGATATTGATTCCTTTGTGTGCTGTTAAAAATAGCTTAATATTTAAATTTAAACAATAACATTTTCTATATTTAAGAAATCCATTAAGCATATCTGACATTATAATTCAGAATTCATTTTACTTCTTCAGCAATCTTTTGTACATTGCTTTTAATTTGCAATCTATTTAATTTTAAGGTTATTTTATCTACAAGTGATCTATCTTTGTTGCTTTTACATTTAAACTGATTTATCTAAAATAAAGTTTTCTTTATTTTCCAGCAATCTTTTTTTCATTGCTTTTAGAAGTTAAATATCTTTTTACACCTCAGTATTTTTTAACTATTAGCAATTTTTTTTATTGCTTATAAAACATGATACTGTTCTATTATCCAGCCACTTCATGGCATTGGTGTTAAGGAAAAACACAGAAATATAATGTTACTGGGCTGGCCATTTTGTTCACACTTACAATTCAAGAATTGGTTTGTTTTCCCCCTACTTAAAATTCAACAATTAAACACGTATCTCCTGTCACACATTTTTTTAAAAGAATTATTACTATTTTTAAAATAACCCCCAAAAATAAATAAAGTAAATTCATTGAGCTATTGATTGATTAGAAACATTTTTGATAGGATAACAACAAAATCACTCTAACAAAATTCCAATTGAGCACTTACACAAAACAAACACAAACTGATGGATCTACATCAGACTAGTCTATTTTGTGGTCAGTTTCTCATCTCAGATAATATTGCATGGCTGTTCTGCACTTTTACTTCCTGTTATGCCACTTCGGTAAGCCCTAAAGATGCTTGATATGATGTATTGGCCACCTGTACTAGGATCTATGAAGGGGTTCATGGTCATGTGCTGGAAAGTGGCAGCCTCCAGCTCAGACGTTTTGTAGTTCTCCCAGCAGTCCAAAGAGATGGTCGATCCAGGCTTTTTGAGATTGTCACATATGGCCTCAAATTGATATTTTTGGAAGAGATATGATTAAAAAGTACTATTTATTAGTGCACTATTCTATTCTAATAAAATCAACTAACTTTTGTAAATTGAATACATTTTGATCAATTCTAATTTGATTTATGATGGATGTGTGTGAATGTACCACTCCAAAAGATTATGACTAACATCAAAATATGCTTTTGCAAAAAAATTAAACAACCAAATCAAAATTATCAATACCAATTATCATTATTGTTTTATAAATGGTTAATTAATTTTAAATGTATTAAAATTCTTAGTACATAATAATATGTCAGGTAAGTTGTAAGCTTATTACTTTGCCATGCAGATTTAAAGAGTTGTGCCGATTTGATTTCCAGCCACCCTCAGATGATACTGTAGTGAACATTGAATTGTGAGCATTTGGATAAAGTGCATAAGATGAAGCAAGTGGCCATGATCAGCTCATAGTAGATCATGGTTTGCATGTAAATGGCAATGTTTCTATGCTTATGCATTGAAACTACACCGCCAAGTGGCCGCGATCTACTAATACAAGATAGTGGCTGCATAAACAGTATATTTCAATGGTTTTGCATAGAAATAATGCCATCAGGGGCCAATCTCAGCTAATTGAACAGTGCAGTAAAACTGACTTTTAGTGGCCACAACCTTTCGCTCTCTATTTTTAAAAAAATGAACTATACTTAATTTCATCCTCCATGCAGGAATTTGCATTTTTTAAAAATTGAACTATATTTTATTCATACTATGTAATTGTAAAGTATATCTAACTATAAATGTATTTTTTATATGAAGGTTAATTAAAAAAATTAAGAAAACTTAACATTTTTATGTGCAATTTTGAGCTAGGTTATAAACTATTAAATATTAACATTCACATATGACAAAACTTAAAATAATTTGCCAATGCACTTTAGTTTGCGAGACTGATGTTAATGACAGAGTGGTCATAGACTGTTGTCATTTTTGCTAGGAAGAATGTACTACATAATTTGATGAAAATCCCGCACTTGTTGGCAGATTTGATGATAATGGCAAACCTTGGATAGTGGAGATCGACAAGTCATTTGTTTCACCAAATACACTGTAGAGGGGCAATGAGAGAAATCCATTGGGTGTTTGGCAGGATAAAGAGGGTCAAGAAAGTGTTTTTTAACAGAAATTGAAGATAAATGAGCTGCCACTTTGGAACTGCTCATACAGCAACACATTTTCCTCGTATGCATATAATCATTGATGCATGGTGTGCATATAGCAATATAAGTGGTCTAGATAATGGTATATACCTTCAGTCTGTTGTCGTCCACCAAGACAACTTTGTTGACCCAGACAATGAACTTATCCTCACTAATAATGTGGAAAATATGTGGATGAGAGCAAAATGTAAACTGAAATACCAATTTGGTTCCAGCAGAATCCTCCCTGCAGGAATTTTCATTTAGGGGTATGCATGAAGATGCCATTTTCAGGAATTTCCTTGTGTGCATAGCTCAAAACTATGCATAAAATTTTTTTTAACCTTCATGTAAAAAATACATTTTATAGTTAGACATACTTTACAATTACGTAGTATGAAAAAATAAAGTTAAATTTTTTAAAAATAGAGGACGAAATAGTTGTGGCTACTAAAACTCAGTTTTACCAACAGTACAATTACTTATTATAATCTTTTTTTAAAAGTTTCCATTACTATTTTTCTTTGGAGTATAAAACTAACTTTGTAACTTACCCACATGGTTACAAAAACAATATGCAGATAGTCACCTACTTATGAATACTCTAGTTACAAACATTTTGCTATTACATAATCACTTTTGGACTTTAGATCTTTATCTATGCACTAAAGAAACTTATTTACATACATTCGTAATTTAATTTTTTCTAAAGAAAGATAAACTTTGGAATTTAAAAAATAATTAAAAGTACATTTTAGAGACCAATAAAAACATATAAAATACAGTAAATCTTTCCATCTCTATGACATTAATTAATTTTTAGCATTGTCACAGACTGTCTTGATTAGTGCTTGCTTTTAAAAGTAGTTTGTGCTCAATTACATTATACATACACTATATATTTCTGTTCTGGTGAATTTTTTTAATTTTTATTAATTAAATACATGAGTGAGATGAAAAAACAGTGTTCATACAACCAAAAAGAAATCAAGGTTTCATAAACAGCAAATGGTCAAGACAAAAATGGATATCATTAGACATTCTGAAAAGGTTGAATCTTTTGTTTCAATCGCACATTCATATAATTTAAACTGATCAACAATATATATAATTGTGAAAAATAAGACAAAATTAAGGAATATGTTAAAAATTGTAGAAGAAATGGAGAAAATTCTGGCTTTATGGATTGAAGATCAACATCAAAAAGGCTCTTAGTTTTCATGAAGATTGGAAGAAAGAATTAAATGAAGACTGCTGTTGAATTTGTAGCAAGTAATGGCTGGTGTTACAAATTTAAAATGAGATATTCTTTACATAATATTAAATGTACTTGGAAAGGTGTCAGTGCAGATAACAAAGCTGCCAGTGAATGTATTTCCACTTTCTGTAATATCATTAAAGATGGGGCTTATTTTCCATCCCTAGTCTTCAATGTAGCTGAGGCAGGATTATTTTGGAAAAAGATGCCTGGACATACATATTTAGCAAAGAAAGAATCAGTTGCACCTGGGTATAAACCTTTTAAAAATAGATTAATATTGCTTCCTGGAGGTAATTTAACTGGTGATTTTAATTTGAAAACAATGCTAATTTATCAGTCACAAAATCCTAGAGCATTGATTGGAAAAGAAAAGAATACTTCCAGTCATTTGGAAATCAAATACTAAATAAATACCGTATTTTGCAAAACTTTTCTGATTTTTTTATTTTTTTTTATGGACTTCTACTTTCAAACAATTTCAACTTCCAAACACATGTCAGGAACAAATTATATTAGTAACTAGGGAACTGCCTATATATATTTTTCACAGACTATAACAGTGTAGAAATGATTAAAAAATGCAATATTTTAAAGAATAATTTGATACATCTTGTAGAGATTCCTGTTTTTATTTAGCCATTTGAAATTTAAAAATAGCCATTCGTTTTCTGAAATTACTTTGATTTCTCAACTGTTTTCATGATGAAGTATCTTTTGTTATAAATCATATGTCATTATTTTAATATTTTCGAAATTGAAATATGAATATTTAGAATTTTTATTTGCAAAATATATTAGAAAATGACACTCATTTAAGTACATGCTGATATTTTAACTAAAACTAAAGTTGAAAATTTGCAAAATGTGTAACAAAAAAAGAAATTTTAAATGTAATGCGGTACTTAACAGTGAAATATATAATTGGACAAGTAAAACTGTTCTCACTATCCAGAATAAGATGACTAATCTGTGAATAAATCTTAATTGCACTTGTATGTGCAATTAATACCTTTTGAAAAATTAGGCATATTTCAGTGTTAAAACTTGAATAATACATTTAATTTTGAGGAATTTGTTTCTACACCCTAGTATAATTAATTATGTTTAATGTATCAAAAAATGTTATTAATATTTGTAGTTTGGATGTCAATAATGCTTTTAAATGGTCATTTTATCATGTAAAAGTTTTTTTTTCTGCTAAATAAAATTGACATATATCAAAGTAACCATGGTGTTATGTATAGAGAGAATAAATTGAGAGTATGAATAAATTATTTGGATCACAAAACACTGTTGAATTGTTTTAGTTCAGCATGATCTACTCATAATATAACCAATCTTCAGGACTGGGGATATATATATGACTAGAATTGAGAAGTCTAAAACAAATACGGTATATGAAATCATCATCAATTTAGTGGTTTTCAAAAAAGTTTTACAGAATATGGCAGATAAAAAATGAGACAACTCATAGACAATGCAAATGTCATGTATTGAGGCACTACAAGTAAGAGATTAGCACAAAAGATTAACATTAAGCCATGGCAGAGTATTTTCAAAACATTGCATCAGTCCATTGCAGATAATAAAAATTGAATGATTGTAATGATTATGAGGATAAATTTATCAAGTTTACATCCCCTCTTTTATACTGGCATATATTTTTAATCCATGCTGTCAATATGTTTATTAAAAATTATATAGTTTGAATTATTACATCCATGTATATACACTGCTAACTTGTTAATAATACATTTTTTAATGTTAATTTGGCAACATCAAACATTAAAAAGTTAGTAATGCTTTGAAATGAATGTGAAAAGTCCTCCTTTCTTTCCTTGGTTGCAGAAATAATACCCAATAGTTTTAGAAAAATACATAAAAATAAATATTATAGGAACTATATATGTAGTTAAGTAATGGAGATGGATGTAAATAACAAAATTTGGTAAAACTTTTAGTGGCAACAATTATTTCACCCTCTATTTTTAAAAAATGGAACTATATTTTTTTTGTACTATATAATTGTAAAGTATATCTAAATATAAATGTATTTTTTACATGAAGGTTAAAAAAAACTTCTATTTTTATGCATAGTTTTGAGCTATGCACATGAGGAAATCCCCGAAAATGGTGGCATCTTCATGCATACCCCTAAATGCAAATTCCTGCAGGTAGGATGAAAACAAAGATCTGCTGGTACCAAATTGGTATTTTAGATTACCTTTTGCTCTCATCCACATATTTTCCCCATTATTAGTGAGGATAAGTTCATTGTCTGGGTCAACAAAGTTGTCTTGGTGGACAACAGACTGAAGGTATATATCATTATCTAGACCACTTATATTGCTATATGCATAAAAGCTATCAATGATTATATGTGTACCAGGTAAAATGTTTTGCTGTATGAGCAATTCCAATGTGGCAGCTGATTTATCTTCAATTTCTGTTAAAAAACACTTTCTTGACTCTCTCTATCCCACCAAACACCCAATGGCCTTTTCTCACTGCCCCTCTATGGTGCTTTTGGTGAAAGAAATAAGACTCTTCGATGTCCACTATCCGAGGTTCACCATTATCATCAAATCCGCCAACAAGCGCTGGATTTCTGTCGAAATATGTAGCACATTCTTCCCAGCAAAAATGACACCAGTATATGACCACTCTGTCATTAACATCAGTCTCATGAACAATAAAGTGCATTTTTTAAAAATAGAGGGTGAAAGGTTGTGGCTACTAAAAGTCTGTTTTACATCAATTGTAGAAATTAAGCCAGCCATACATGATCAGTTTTTCTGCACAAAATTAACACAACAGAAATACATATTTCTAAAAGTAAAGAATAAAATATTCTATGAAATATACACTAAAGCAGATGATGCTTTCATGCTAAATGTAATCGATTGATTTTCAACAAAGAATAATACCAAAATTTGGAGAAATAATTTTAAAAATCACATCACAAAACATTCAACACATAACTAGTGTGCTTGCTCAGCATTACACATTGTTGAGAAGTTTCTGGAGATGTAAAAATTTATATCATATTCGACTCTGCACAATTTCCCAATGGGGAATAAAGGCAAAAAGACCCATGAAGATAAGGTGAGTGACTTAAAAGATAATTATAATAATGAGGGAGCTAAATCTGCCTCTACTCGTCTGAATAAAAAAGCCATCTTGAGTATGACAGAAAATGGCGGTTCAAACATACAGCAACCTTCTACTAACAATAACAATATTAACCTTAAATTAAGAAAAGTCACTAGTAACCCTGAATTAATTAGCACTCCTGACTGTAATACTTCCTCAAATGGTGTAGATATGAAAATAAATCCTAAAAAAGCAAGATATGCTACCTCATCCACTGTTAACAATGCTGGTCCCCCAGAGTTGACGAACTTAAATGATAATGTCGAAGTTTGTCAAGGCGCTGATTGGAACGTCCTCTGTAGGTGCAAAAAAAACACCGATAGTCACAATGAGCATTTTCAAACTAAGATTAATGAAAATCAATCTAACAACCTAGATGATGCCAGCAATAACACAAAGTTATTAAATGATAAAATTGAATCAAATAAAATGGCCGAAATGATTAACAAACCAACGTTATTCGCCGAATTGAATGATAAATTATCACACGCTCAACTGTTATTGCATCTATCATCAAAAACTTTAATAAAATTAAACTTGTATTGGAAATTTTTTATTATTAACTGCATGTCCCCTAATACTTCCATTTTTGGTTTGATAATTCAAACTAATGACAGAAACGGTGAGCACATTTAGACAAGCCAGACTTAAATGAGTATCTAGTCTTGTTGAGTAATAATGGTTTAATAAAATCGATTAAACACTGTGTTCTTCTCAGCAAGAGATTTTATTTCCATTGAATACGTTAATAAGGAACAGAAAGATCTAGCGGAGAGTCTAATAAAAGAGGTGCAGAGGCGTAGGATATATTACATATCAAAAGACCCTAACCATTTAGTATTTGGTAGGGTTTTACACACTCCTTAACTTTAATGAAGAGTTCTTTAAAGCCCAATTATGCCGAAGTAATTACATTGGAAAGAGAGATGACTCTGGATATCTCTTTCCAAATTCCTTCTAACTCATGGAAAGTTGTCCTTAAACTAAAAAAAGGTATTGTGAAAGATCAACTACCACATAGGTTGTTCAAAGACCAAATTCCAATTTTGATTATCTTGAAGGGAAGAACCCCCCTGTGCTTTAAATGCAGCAGAATTGGTCATATAGCTGCTATGTGTGTGACTGGGAATTGTGTAAAATGTAATAAGTTCGATAGAAACAATCATTTGTATGGAACTAATAATGTTAAGACGTGGGCAGACATTGTTGATAGTAATATTAACAAAAATATTGATACTGATTTTTGTGATGGAGATGACATTGAAGTGAGTCCCAGCCAATCTTCTAGGCCTGCTGAAGCATCATCTTATGTAAAAAGTTTGGCTCAAGAGGTTGATGAGTCTGTTTGGTCCAGTGATATTGGGTATATTAACAACTTCTGATATAAATTTTGGTGAAAGAATAGAGATCAATAGTGACAGTTACTGATTGTTTTTATAACAATACTGTTTCTGGAATTGATACAGAAGGAGTTGACAGAAATACCATTATTATAGAGAACAACCCTACGATGCTGGATCAGTTGGCTAGTAATTGTGAGTTTAATATCAAAATTGGTTATCACAATGATACAAATGAAATGATGAATGAAACTATAAGTGATAGATTTGTGAGTAAGGGTCAAATTATTCCAATAATTATGAACAAATCCCTCAGTATACTAACTCTTAATATTAGATGATTAAATAGCCCAGGTAAAGTTGATAAAATTGTTGACTATTTATCTAAAGAAAATATGAAATATAACAGACTAAAATTAACCATAATACACATGGTTATATAATTGATAAATTATCTCAACAGAATATTTTGTTTTTTAAACCTAATGATAGGCACAGCTGTTTTAATATATATGCATTCACAGATTGAAAATATTCAGTTATTGTCTTTACAAACAAACTATATTGTGGTTTCTTTTGTGTATCAGGCAGTCTTACACTATCTGATTGATATATACTCTGTAGCTAAGGGTAATGATATTGCAAATATAATCCATAATGTTCAAAATAAGTTCTTACAAAAACCAGGCATTATAATTCTGGGTGGTGACCTTAATTGTATATTCCGATCTCTTCCTATTGCATTACAAAATAAAATGAAAGAAATTTCAGTATATTCATTACATGAAAGATATCCAGATGACACATATATCTTCTTTAATAGCAGATTCTCATCTCTTATAGATCTTTTCTTTGTGTCGGGCTCTCTGGTTGGTTTTTCAGATGACTTCTGTGTAAAGTTAGTTCTTTATTAACTATTATCAAATCAATAATCAATATAGATTTTCTATTAGGAGAAATGTTAGAGATGGTGTTTTGCTCTCGATTGACCAATTATCAGTTATATTGACATATTAATTATTATACAAAATGTTCAGGCCTACCACCCTGTATTGCTTGGTTTAAAATTAAAAAATTTCTCTCTAGAATATGTTATAAGAGTGCACAGAATGCTTTATCAATGAATCAAATGAAAAATAGAACCTCTGAAATGCAGTCTTATGCAATATTACCTACCTCAGACCTAATCATCAATTGATAAATAGTTTATAAGATGAATACAACAGCTTATATCAACTTATGCATCAAGACACTCATACAATATGGCTCAGGAAATTAATTCCTAACTAGAGTAAATTATCAAAACCCATGATAAACCATGCTAAATTATATATCCCCCACCCTAGGGGTATTGCCAGTATCACCAAGGGTGATGATGGCATTGCCTCTGGAATCTATGTTGATAATTACATATTTGAAAATTTAAAAATCAAATTTGGCGTAAGTACAGGTTTCATTGATCAATACAGTAGTATCATAACAGGGGAACAGAAAGAGTATATTTCAAATCAGGATATTCAAGATGAAATTAATATCCTCAAGGTACAATCAGTAATGGCAAATGACACAATCCCAGCCTCTGTTTATAAACAACTTGATTATGCTCTTAGATTTGCAATGTGGAGATTTTTTAATCAGTTGTGTTATGAGATAATTCAGTGGCCCTTTATTAGCAACAGAGTAATTTTTGGCCTTAAAAAAGACAAATTAGTGCAAAGTCCAACAACTGATGAACTGAGATATATTTCTGTAGAAGATGTTGATTTGAAGATTCTGGCTAGAATTCTCCTGAAAAAATTACATCACTTATCAGTACTAGAATATCTTCTGCCCACCATGCCATTAAGGGTAGACATGGAATAAATGCTGCCTTAAAA